>OW240915.1:331325818-331338998 GCA_933207985.1 Pelobates cultripes
TATGTGGGATGTAACTGTGATGTTATTGGTTGTTTTATACCTCCCTGTGGGCGGTCCTGTATTTGAAAACACTGTAATAAAAACCAGGCTGGGTGTGCCAGCACCTCAGATTCTGCTTAACCCTCAAAACGAAGTGTCGTCTTGTTATTGGGGGAATTGGATTGTGTGCTGACTGCCAGGAGTGTAAGCCGTTTGTATTGCTTTTCCTGTTCGGCTGCTTCCAGGGTTCCTGTGTCTGCTGTTCGAGAGTTGGTGAATACGTGCAGTTTGGAGTTCAGGAGGTTGGTGATTGCAGTAGCTGCTGGTCTATGGGAAAGGGGATTATCGCCTAAACCGATTTTATCCCCTTGTGTGAGAAACGGTCTGTTATAATTGGTGGCAAGCGGCGGGATCGTTCCTACAACCAGAAGGACAGCTACAAGACAACACCAGTGCCTGGATTACAATTGAGGGCAACGTTAGTACCCGTACAGCGACCCTATCTACAAAGGAACCAACTTCGGCAGAGCAAACATGGAGCCCAGCTACACTCAGGAGGAGTTTGACCGAGAGCTTAAATTGCGGCTGGCTCTCGTTACATTTGTCCCCTCTGAGGAATTCGTGCAGCGCGTGAGGGGACATGTAGCAGAGTACCTGCAGGTCGTGGCAGATCACGCCAAAGGTGTCGTCCTTCCTCCCCAGCGGCAGTGTGTATCCCAGGGAGCCAAAGGTGTCGTCCTTCCTCTCCAGCGGCAGAGTAAGTCCCAGGGAGCCAAAGGTGTCGTCCTTCCTCCCCAGCGGCAGTGTGTATCCCAGGGAGCTGAAGGTACAGTCCTTCCTCCCCAGCAGCAGTGTGAGTCCCAGGGAGCCAAAGGTGTCGTCCTCCCTCCCCAGCGGCAGTGTGTATCCCAGGGAGCTGAAGGTGTCGTCCTTCCTCCCCAGCGGCAGTGTGTATCCCAGGGAGCTGAAGGTGTCGTCCTTCCTCCCCAGCGGCAGTGTGTATACCAGGGAGCTGAAGGTGCAGTCCTTCCTCCCCAGCGGCAGTGTGTACCCCAGGGAGCTGAAGGTGTCGTCCTTCCTCCCCAGCAGCAGTGTGTGTCCCAGGGAGCCAAAGGTGTCGTCCTTCCTCCCCAGCGGCAGTGTGTATCCCAGGGAGCTGAAGGTGTCGTCCTTCCTCCCCAGCGGCAGTATGTATCCCAGGGAGCTGAAGGTGCCATCCTTCCTCCCCAGCAGCAGTGTGTATCCCAGGGAGCTGAAGGTGCCGTCCTTCCTCCCCAGCGGCAGTGTGTACCCCAGGGAGCAGAAGGTGCCGTCCTTCCTCCCCAGCGGCAGTGTGTGTCCCAGGGAGCCGAAGGTGTCGTCCTTCCTCCCCAGCGGCAGTGTGTGTCCCAGGGAGCAGAAGGTGCCGTCCTTCCTCCCCAGCGGCAGTGGGTATCCCAGGGAGCTGAAGGTACCGTCCTTCCTCCCCAGCGGCAGTGTGTATCCCAGGGAGCTGAAGGTGTAATCCTTCCTCCCCAGCAGCAGTGTGAACCCCAGGGAGCTGAAGGTGCCGTCCTTCCTCCCCAGCGGCAGTGTGTACCCCAGGGAGCTGAAGGTGTCGTCCTCCCTCCCCAGCGGCAGTGTGTTCTGCAGGAAGCGGAGACAGTCGGTCTCGCTCCCCAGCAGCAGGGCAATATATTAAAAGGGGAGACAGTTGGTTCCCTCCCTCCAACAGCAGAGAGTGTTCCAGGGAGAGGAACCAGTTATCACCTCTCCCCAGCAACAGGACAAATTATTGAAAGGGGAGACAGTCGGTCTCCCCCTTCAACAGCAGAGAGAGTGTCAGGGAGAGGAGCTTGTTATCCCCTCCCCCAGCGGCTGAAAGTATGTATGGGAGAGGAGCTTGTTACCCCCTCTCCCCAGCGGCAGCTTAGCCCACCAAGGGGAGACAGTAATCTCCACAACAGTGCAGAGGGGACAGTGGTCTCTGCACATGCACCACCGGGGGTAGGAAAAGTCGGTCCTGTCCCCCAGCAGCAGGACTGTTTAGGCAAAGGGGAGACAGTCTGTCCCCCCCTCCAGCAACCAGGCTCCAACCAGACTACTCCCGTGGTAGTGCTGGCACCAGGACCGAGTACCGCTGGTCTCTGCCCACTCAGCAACCCACCCAGTACGCTGACCAGTCACCCACACAGCCATGGTGAGGCACCTGGACACGGACAAAGTTCTCCTTTACCCAGGTGTAGTAGCCAGTTATTGTGGGTGGGCTGTATTACTGATTGTGTTTTGTGGGTGGGCTGCTGGACTAACAAGGGCACTGACCGGCAGGAGGTCAGATACCCTGTTAGTCTGATTGGTAAAGGGGAGAAGTGTGGCGAAACCAGCCTCGCCACTGTGCACTGGAGAAGCCTGGTTGCCAGCCTCCTGCCATCTGACTATAACCCCCTTTTAAAAGACTTTATTTTTGCCTGCAGAAAAGCTGTATTCGTGCTTTTCTGCCTGGGGTTCGGTAGATGTGTTTGAATGTGTTATACCCCAGATAGGAATCCCATGGAGCCCATTTGTATGAAACTGACTGTAAAGACTTTGGCTCCATGGCGATTAAACTGTATTCGTGTGGTCTGAGAGCCATTCACTTAATAATGTGCGCTCAGACCTGAGCTATCTGGGGATATGTGAAATGTCTGTGTGTTATGTGTAAAATGTGACTTTATGTATTTTAAAGTGTTTTGTGTCTTTTTGCAACCATGTGCTTAATGGAGTCTTGTGTCTATCCTGGGAGATAATTGAATTACTTATCTCCAGGATAGAAGACTCTGAAACTGGTTTGGGCCAGAAAGCCATGCTTCATTTAGTCACAAAGGACTTTTTACTAACTTTTGAACCCCTTACCTGATTTGTGCCATTTTTGAATATGTTGTTCCCCTGAATGGATTGATTGTGCATATGTAATTTTATGTGAATGTGATGTATGGTTTTAGAGTTATGAAAGTTGGGTAGAAAGTATGTTTTAACTGTATGTATAATTGAGTTTCCTCTCAGGATAAGGGGAGGGAATATGTGGGATGTAACTGTGATGTTATTGGTTGTTTTATACCTCCCTGTGGGCGGTCCTGTATTTGAAAACACTGTAATAAAAACCAGGCTGGGTGTGCCAGCACCTCAGATTCTGCTTAACCCTCAAAACGAAGTGTCGTCTCGTTATTGGGGGAATTGGATTGTGTGCTGACTGCCAGGAGTGTAAGCCGTGTGTATTGCTTTTCCTGTTCGGCTGCTTCCAGGGTTCCTGTGTCTGCTGTTCGAGAGTTGGTGAATACGTGCAGTTTGGAGTCAGGAGGTTGGTGATTGCAGTAGCTGCTGGTCTATGGGAAAGGGGATTATCGCCTAAACCGATTTTATCCCCTTGTGAGAGAAACGGTCCGTTACAGGTGTAATAGAAAGTCTGGCTGTGCCGGGATTCTATGTAGGTGTAATAGAAAGTCTGGCTGTGCCAGGATTCTATGGAGGTGTAATAGAAAGTCTGGCTGTGCCGGGATGCTATGTAGGTGTAATAGAAAGTCTGGCTGTGCCGGGATGCTCTGTAGGTGTAATAGAAAGTCTGGCTGGGTCGGGATGTTATGTAGGTGTAATAGAAAGTCTGTCTGTCCTGGGATGCTATGGAGGTGTAATAGAAAGTCTAGCTGTGCCGGGATGCTATGTAGGTGTAATAGAAAGTCTGGCTGTGCCGGGATGCTATGTGGGTTTTATAGAAAGTCTAGCTGTGCCAGGATTCTATGGAGGTGTAATAGAAAGTCTGGCTGTGCCGGGATGCTATGTTGGTGTAATAGAAAGTCTAGCTGTGCCGGGATGCTATGTAGGTGTAATAGAAAGTCTGGCTGGGTCGGGATGTTATGTAGGTGTAATAGAAAGTCTGTCTGTCCTGGGATGCTATGGAGGTGTAATAGAAAGTCTGGCTGTGCCGGGATGCTATGTAGGTTTAATAGAAAGTCTGGCTGTGCAGGGATGCTATGTAGGTGTAATAGAAAGTCTGGCTGTGCCGGGATGCTATGTAGGTGTAATAGAAAGTCTGGCTGGGTCGGGATGTTATGTAGGTGTAATAGAAAGTCTGTCTGTCCTGGGATGCTATGGAGGTGTAATAGAAAGTCTGGCTGTGCCGGGATGCTATGTAGGTGTAATAGAAAGTCTGGCTGTGCAGGGATGCTATGTAGGTGTAATAGAAAGTCTGGCTGGGTCGGGATGTTATGTAGGTGTAATAGAAAGTCTGGCTGTGCCGGGATGCTATGTAGGTGTAATAGAAAGTCTGGCTGTCCTGGGATGCTATGTAGGTGTAATAGAAAGTCTGGCTGTGCCGGGATGCTATGTAGGTGTAATAGAAAGTCTGGCTGTGCCGGGATGCTATGTAGGTGTAATAGAAAGTCTGGCTGTGCCGGGATTCTATGTAGGTGTAATAGAAAGTCTGGCAGTGCCGGGATGCTATGTTGGTGTAATAGAAAGTCTGGCTGTGCCGGGATGCTATGTAGGTGTAATAGAAAGTCTGGCTGTGCCGGGATGCTATGTAGGTGTAATAGAAAGTCTGGCTGTGCCGGGATTCTATGTAGGTGTAATAGAAAGTCTGGCAGTGCCGGGATTCTATGTTGGTGTAATAGAAAGTCTGGCTGTACCGGGATGCTATGTAGGTGTAATAGAAAGTCTGGCTGTGCCGGGATGCTATGTAGGTGTAATAGAAAGTCTGGCTGTGCCGGGATACTATGTAGGTGTAATAGAAAGTCTGGCAGTGCCGGGATTCTATGTTGGTGTAATAGAAAGTTTGGGTGATGTTTCCATGTGATTTGTATCAGATTTTGGGATAATCTGTGCCCTCTTGATTGGACGTCCTGTCTTATTATCATCACCTAGGGTACCAGTCTGGCCAGTGTGTTTTGTGGGATTTTCTGTAACGTTACTGGGCAAGGGATAACTAAGAAACAGCAGGATTGCTTCGTGAAAGATGAGAAAATAATGTCCATCTTTATTATAGGCATGGAGAGAGCTGCTTGCCAAGTAATTAACCTTGGCATGAATGGGCACCCTGAGGGCAGCTGGTGCCAGCTTGCACGCTGTGAGGTCTTTTTCATCGATTGACAGGCTGCAGTAATTGCATTATACCATAGACTTTCACCCACATATCTCTGGATGGGCAGAGCCAGGACTGGCATAGCCATGGCTGGCACTTCCAATATGTTCCTAACATCAGAACCCGTTCCTGTATTTTTGTCTGTTCAGCATAGAAATGGCTCAGAAAGCAGAAATGAATATTCTGATATTATGGGTTTAATGGGTCCATTTGTATATTTGTATGACTACAACCAGTTACTATCACACATTAATGCATGAATAAAGGTAGGTGATACCTTAAATAGTTAAATAGTGAATAAAATAAGTTTTTAATCCGACAGTCATAAATCAAAAAGACTAGAGGCAGATAGATGTGTATTCACTAGTACAGGGTCGATAATGGCGTATTACCTGACTCACATGCAACATGTGACATCTACATGTGAACCCAACATTAGTGCTAACAGCTGTGAGCACCAAGTAAGGCCACACCAGATATATACACTGCATCCTAAATATACACACACGTGGACATTACCCTGATGATGGTATCCATAGGAGGAAAAGTAATAGGAAACAATGATGTTTTTTACCTTTTACATATCTGTTCTGCTGTTACTTTTTATGTGAGGCTCCTGGTATCTCAGGCCAAGGATAGAGACAGCACATGGGAGCCTTTAATCTTCAAATCAATATTATTTAACACCCATAGAGAGCCAGGGAGAGACCTGCAACATAGCTAATTATTAAAAGTCAATGAATGAAAACACATCTTCATGTTATCTAAACTGAGAACCACCACGCAGCCACCTCCTGTCTTAGTGTTTGTATCAAGTCACCCCTGGGAAATAATCAGTACATTTCCAGAGCACTCCATTCACAATGCCCTCGCAGGACGAGATGAGACCTTTTGAAATGGTAATGGAGTCTTTAGCTGAATTGGATTTTCCTGTTTGTCCCATGTGTATTGTGAGGACCCTATTAATCTGCTTTCAGGATGGGATTAGATGACAATTCTCATTAGAGGGCATCTAATTATTAAACTTGAGTCCATATGAGGATGCAGCTCATGCAGTGACCCTGCTGCCCACACGGTGTGGTGTATGGTGTCCTGATCTCCCCATACAGTACAACATGAGTTTTAAGTCCAAGGGCCTCGTAATGACTTCTCGTGTGCACTAAAAGAGCCTAAACGGCATAAATCACATACTTACAGAACCATTATTTCCTTTTAATATAATCTATACATCCAAGAACAGTAAGGTGTTTCAGGAGCCAAGCTGCGCATTCTGGTTGAGGAATGTAAGGGAGCCTAGAACTTGGTCTCAGTTTCAGGAACCAGGCAGCTCATTCTGGGTGAGGAGTGTAAGGGAGCCTAGAACTTAGTCTCTGTTCCAAGAACCAGACCGCTCATTCTGGGCGAGGAGTGTAGTGGAGGCTAAAACTTGGACTTGGTTCCAGGAACCAGGCAGATCATTCTAAGTGAGGAGTGTAGAGGAAACTAGAACTTGGTCTCAGTTCTAGGAACCAGAAAATTAATTCTGGGCAAGACATGTAGGGGAGGCTAGAATTTGGTCTCAGTTCTAGGAATCAGACAGCTCATTCCAGTTGAAGAGTGTAGGGGGGCCTGGTTCCTGCTGCCTGGTTCCTGGACTCGGGTCCAGGAACCAGGCAGCACATACTGGGAGTTTAGTGTAGATGAGGCCAGAACTTGGTCTCAGTTCCAGGATGGCACCCACTGGTGATAAAATTGTAGGTTTAGGCCTCATGTGAGGATGGAACTTTATTAACATGTTACATGTGACATGATTAACACAATGACAAAATAGAATCCACTAAAAGTAGTGCAGGAAAATTCTTGTCGTTTCCATGGTGAATGTTCAGTTCTCGGAATGTTTCCCAGGAATTGCTGCCTGTCAATAACCAAATAATTTATATTAATATGGGGCAGCTTCTTCAGCGACTCATCCAGGAAAAGAGACCCAGAATAGAAAGATTCTTATGGGACAGGAATACTCCAACTCAACCCCTCCCCATTCAGGATGTGGTCCATGAGGGGCATCGAGACCCCCTTTCACAGCTCCAGGAACGGTGGGACTCTCTTCTCCAGAAATCAGAATCCAGGTGAGACCATTTATTAAAATCCTCTGAGAGCCATGAGCAATGCCAGATTTGTCAGTTATGAATTACAGTGTGGAAGGGATTTTAGCTCAGACACAGGGTCATTCGCTAAAACCTGGGCAAAATAACATCAGATATTTCTTACCTCAGATTTTCTATTCCGACTAAATTCATGAAAATAACCCTGACAGGATTCTATACACAAAACTGCATATTGTAATTACTTTTGAGTTAACTTACAAATATTCAGAAACTATCTATCTATTTCATAAAAACTTACTGGAGATTTCATTTGACTTAAAATGTGAAAGTGGTTTCATAAGCCACGCCAGCCATTACAGGGCCACATCCGGCATGTTGGCTTTAGTGCTCAGGGGACGTTTTATCTAAATGGTTTGCAATGTTAAACCCGCTGCATGCCTTTATTGGACCCTTTTAACTTGAACCCAACACTCATTTTATCAACATATTCTACTAACATTTTTGCAATAGCCTAACATACCACGACTATTCAATAGATACAAATTATAACAATAATTGGACATTGCTGTCCCTTCCTAAACATAAAAAAAATGTTAGAATATTAAATTAAGATGGGTCATCCTCTCTGGAACTGTTTCACTAAATCGATAAAAGTGATGACAGTGCCTCAGAAATTAATTCAGATTGAATTAAATCTCCTGTAAATTTTCTCTGATTAATGGAGTATATCATGGCTGTCATTGTCTAAGATACCGTCAGTTGGAGAAGATCACTCCAGTGGCACAAGGCTTCCAGGAATCACTAGACACTTTCCAGGACTGGCTAGGTGCCATGGAACGAAAGTTGGCAGATCTGTGGTGCGCCAGTGGTCCAAAGAGCCAGATCAAGGAGGCTTACACAGAGGCCCAGGTATGTTCACAAGATGTCCATCTAATCTGCTGTGTTCTTATTTACCATATCAATTGTAAAGCTCCTTGGTAAAGATCAGATATATCATTTTCTCTCCATTCTTTCCATTATTTTGTTTTACATTGATTACATACGATTCCTACATACAAAGACCGTCAGGATTAAGTAATCACTCTTTGTATCATTGACAACAGCTTCTATGCAAAGACATCCATTCTAAGCCAGAAGACCTTGACAAGGTTTTGGAAAAGGGACAGATGCTGTTGGAGTTAGTAACAGGTAGGTGATACCTTAAATAGTTATATAAAGGCAAATTTTCTGGGAGGTTCTTGTTAATGTCAGTAGATAGCAGGTAGGCTTAGCAGAACTTCGATGGTTAAAGGGTTCCATTGGTCATGGGAATAGGTCTATAGAATCATCCCATCAATGACAATGCAGATATATGAAAGAGACAGTGACTAAGTCAAAGGAAATAAGGGTCAGAGTGATAACAAAAGAAGGGAATTTAGTCTCAGTGGAGATTACAGAAGAGATCACGAAGGTGAATATAAGAATTCATAATATGTAAGAGATGCCGAGACAATGAGTACTCCTGTTATCCAGGGGAAGAAGCACAGCTCAGCCAGGAGAAGATGAATACTCTGAGGGTTCGATATATTATCATTGCCCAGAGCGCTGGAGATATCCTGCAACGACTTGAGCAAACTCTAGAAGCCAGGTCTCAACTTGACCCATCTCAGGAAGACATATCTCTATGGTTGGGACGTATGGAGAAGCTGGTGTGCGCGACTGAGGGAGGAACGGAGCAAACCGCACTCAGTGCCAGTGACATGGAGAAGGTATTACACTAATTATATTAAAGGGACACTATAGTCACCAGAACAAATACAGCTTAATGTAGTTGATCTGGTGAGTATAATCATTGTTTTCAGGCATTTTCATGCAAACACTTCAGAGAAAGTGTTTACAGTCCCCCTTAGGAATACCTCCAGTGGCCACTCCTTAGATGGCCACTGGAGGTGCTTCCTGGATTAATGCCCTTTGTAGCAGCACATCCTAAATCCTCCCACATGTTAAATTAACAACATGTTCCAGGTTTGGTCAACTTTACAGCAAAATGAAAATGCTACAAAAAATACCACAATAAAATATGTAAATCTACTTAATTCAGAGTGAAGTCACATTCCGCTCAGCTCGACAAGGACTTTTTATTTGAATGTTCTATTCTTCCATTTCTGTTAGTTCACATGTTGGCCAACATACCCTGCTTACATGGCTATAGTGATCTCCTCACACGTTCTATAAGCCCACCTTGCCTCAAGAACCTCTCCCATGAGTCCTTCCAGGCCCGTCACTAGCGGGCAGGCAAACCAAGCAATTGTTTGGGGCCCCAAGCAAGGCCAGTGTTTCCTATAAGGCTGCAGTCGCCTGAGCGCTCTATAGAGAGCCGCAGGCGGCTGCAGCACTCCTCTCTCGTCACCTCCGTCCTCCCCTTCCCTGTAGCGTGGCCGAGCTCCTCTTCCTCTTGGCTGTCAGCCCGGCTGGGTACCGCGCGGTACAGGAGATTCAGTTTCCTATTCCCGGCCGGACTGACAGGAAGTGCAGGAAGTGCAGGAAGCTGAATCTCCTGTACCGCGTGGTACCCAGCCGGACTGACAGGAGGAAGAGGGGCTCGGCCACGCTACAGGAAAGGGGAGGTGAGAAGAACATAGGAGGGGGAGGGGGAGTAAAAAAAACATGGGGGGAGTAAAAAAAACATGGGGGGGGAGTAAAAAAAACATGGGGAGACGAGAGTAAAAAAAAAACATGGGGAGGGGGAGTAAGAAGGACGCAGGGAGGGGGAGTAAGGACACAGAGAGGGGGAGTAAGAAGGACGAGGGGAGCGGTTTTCGATAATTTGCACATGTTGTGAGAACTGAAATATGTTAATGTGAGTGCGTCTGTTAGTGTGTGTCTGTTAGTGTGTGTGTGTTTTAAAGCACTTCCTGCTTCATAGCACAGGTTTTCTGTGCTAGAGCGTCGCTGGATGTCCTCACGCTGTGTGAGGACCTCCAGCATCGCTCAATTCCCCATAGGAAAGCATTGAAAAACATTTTCAATGCTTTCCTATGGAGAGCTCTAATTGCCACGCATGCGCATTAGGTCTGCTCAGTTGGCGGGCGGGATCAGTCTTCCCCGCCGGCTGATGTGATGAAGGGGAGGAGCGGCAGCGACCCGAAACCACCGCCGAGGGACATTGGTAGGGGTCTCAGGTAAGTCACTGAAGGGGTTTTCACCCCTTCAGCAACCGGGGATGAGGGGTGGGAGGGAGAGGGGACCTGCAGAGGGGACCTACAGATTGTTTTCCTGGCACTGGAGAGTCCCTTTAAGTATGTTGGATTTAGTTATTGTGCACTTTTTTAATGTATATTTGATTTTATGGTACAGTGGTGTTTTTTGCAAATGTTCAGTTGTTGAAAATGTTCAAATTTTATGCACATTATATGCAACAGCAGTATTTGCACTGTAATTTTTTTTTATTTATATAAAGTGTGGGTGAACTTAAACTGTATGGCTATGCTGTAGTTCCTGTAGCCTTTGCGTGAGTGTGGGAGGGGGTGGAGAGGAGGGGATGGGGTGGCCTCCATGTCCATTTTGCTTGGGGCCCCTAAATTCCTTCAAACGGCCCTGAGTCCTTCTAACCCTCTTTCTTACATTGGATGCAGACCTGATGATGAACCTGTGTATCAGTGCAGTTATTTTGTTTCTCGTTGTGTCTGTCTAGCTGGAGCAAGTTGTACAGTCGGAGCGTGCCCACCTTTCTAAGACAGAGGAACGCCTGGAGCAACTCAGCCATGTCCAGCTCGATGTACAAACTGTACAAGCTCAGCTACTGGAGCACAAGGTGGTGTATTCCTCCATCTCTATCTATCTGTGCTCGTCTGCAGGGGGCGCTGTACAATACAATGATATTACCAACATGCTATCATACTGAGAGTCTTACCATTTCTGACATTTAATTGTAAATATACATCCGCCTTCCACCCACGGGTATCTGCAAATACCAACTAAGCACGATTCTATGATATGTAGAAAACTTTCAAAGTCTTGGTAATTATATTGCTTGAACATTCACAGACTCCAGCATTGCTTTGAAAACTACAACAGAAACAGTTCGGGATACGGCTGTGTAAATCTACAAAAAGGACATAAAACAAAATATAGTGTAATATTGTAAGAACACTAAATAGTGCGCAGCAATGTATACACTCACTAGATGTAGACAGGTATAGGCATTCATCGGGATGTAATGGTGGGCCAACAAATCCCTCTTTTCACCTCTGGATGTTTGATCCAACACAGGAGTTCCACGGATAAAAGTAAAAAACTTAGAAATGTATTCAATAAAAAATGAGCCGTCACAATTCAGCATAGGATATATATAGCAGAAAAAAGATCCTACGCGTTTCGTTCTGTATGAACTTCCTCAGGGACCACAATAAAAACAATAACAATGTATCAATACATGTTACAAAAAAAAGAGGATATGTTTTTTTTGTAACATGTATTGATACATTGTTATTGTTTTTATTGCGGTCCCTGAGGAAGTTCGTACAGAACGAAACGCATAGGACCTTTTTTCTGCTATATATATCCTATGCTGAATTGTGACGGCTCATTTTTTATTGAATACATTTCTATGTTTTTTACCCTTATCCGTGGAAGTCCTGTGTTGGATCAAACATCCGGAGGTGAAGTGAGTGTATACATTGCTGCGCACTATTTAGTGTTCTTACAATATTACACTATATTTTGTTTTATGTCCTTTTTGTAGATTTACACAGCCGTATCCCGAACTGTTTCTGTTGTGGTTTTCTATGTATGATATAGGTCGTTTCTGGGTAACGACCTAGGGAGGCTGTAACCCGTTGTTCTAAGTTAAGTACCACTTTTTGTACTTTTTACTATTGTGATTTTTCTCACCTTTGGTGTTATATTGGTTAGCCTCCAGCATTGCTTTATCTGAATTTCACTCGGTATTGCACGCAATCAACAAATGTCTCAAATATTTTGTGCTGTTAAAACCAGTTATAAATCAGCATTGACGTAAAGCAAGAATTAAAGGGACACTATAGTCACCCAGATCACTTCAGCTCAATGAAGTGGTCTGGGTGCCAGGTCCCTCAGGTTTTAACCCTTCACATGTAAACATAACCGTTTCAGAGAAACTGTTATGTTAACATTTGGAGTTAATCCAGTCTTCCGGACAGCCACTAGAGGCACATCTGCGACGCTGGATGCGAATTTCGCCTCCATCGTGCAGAGCGTCCATAGCAAAGCATTGAGAAATGCTTTCATATGGACACTTTGAATGCGCTCGCGCTCCAGTGACGTCGGACGGGGAGCTGACGTCGGACGGGGAGGAGAGGTCACCAGCGCTGGGCTGGATTAAGGGAGCCTGGTGCTGGATTAAGGTAAGTGGCTGAAGGGGTTTTAACCCCCTCAGTGCCACGGGAGGGGGACCCTGAGGGTGGGGGCACCCTCAGGGCACTATAGTGTCAGGAAAACCGCTTTGTTTTCCTGACACTATAGTGATCCTTTAAAGGAACACTGGAATATTAAAAATAAATATATTGGGAGTGTCCTTTTACAGCCAAAATAGTAAAAAACTAAAAGTTAGCATTTAGTAATTATAAAAAACCCAGAGTGAGGAAGACAAAATGATCTATAAGATTAGGCAGAAAGAGGCTAAGCAAGTTATAAGAGCTTCCAATCACACACAGAAGAGAAAATAGCACAGTCAGTAAAAAAGGGGGATAAAACATTTTTTAGATACATAAATGAGAAAAGGAAAGTAAAACAAGGATTAGTTAGATTAAAAACTGCCATGCTGACTAGTAGCATGGAAGTACATCTCAGGATTTTCAGACCTTTTGGTGTGAAGGTAGTAGTCTCCCTCAAGACCTTTGTTACCATCTGTACAAAATCCTACCCGAGAGGCACGCAGCTCATGTGGCCCGGACCAGGGTGCAACTGTTCGGCCCTGAGGGCCATTTCCTCGATGACTCAACTTCCAGCACCATTAGGCCACTGGCTGAAGCGACCCCAACGGCTGGGTTATGTCGCCGTTTCTAAT
>OW240915.1:331345528-331359087 GCA_933207985.1 Pelobates cultripes
GGGGCTGTCAGGGAGGCAGGGTATCTGTGCAGGGGAGGGAGGGGGAGAGGGAATGTGTGCAGGGAGGGGGCTGTCAGGGAGGCAGGGTATCTGTGCAGGGGAGGGAGAGAGAGAATGTGTGCAGGGGAGGGCTGTCAGGGAGGTGGGGTATCTGTGCAGGGGAGGGAGGGAGAGGAATGTGTGGGGAGGGCTGTCAGGGAGAGCAGTGTCCAATCTAGGTTGGGTACAGTGTCACTGGGTTGGTAGCAGCATCAGTCCCAGCTAGGGTCTAGGTCAGCACTCAATCAGACAGCAGGGTCTAGGTCAGCACTCCAGTCAGGCAGCTAGGAATTACAGATGGCACTCCAATCCAGACAGCTAGGGTCTAGGTCAGCACTCCAATCAGACAGCTAGGGTCTAGGTCAGCACTCCAATCAGTCAGCTAGGGTCTAGATCAGCACTCCAATCAGACAGCTAGGGTCTAGATCAGCACTCCAATCAGACAGCTAGGGTCTAGATCAGCACTCCAATCAGACAGCTAGGGTCTAGATCAGCACTCCAATCAGACAGCTAGGGTCTAGGTCAGCACTCCAATCAGACAGCTAGGGTCTAGGTCAGCACTCCAATTTTCAATCAGGATTATTGACAAAAGTGAGAATTCAAATGGAATTTCACCTTCAAGGCCTGAGTAGATGAGTAGCCATAGCAGAGCTAACTTTTTGTTTAATTTTGTTTTTAATGTTAATGTTGTTTGCTATTTGTTTAATCGTCTCACAGCTCAGTGAAAGGATGGAGATTATGGGAGAGCGCCTGGAGAGGCTCAAAGAGAGGCTGCAGAGCGGTTCCTCTGTGCGTGGGGAGCCCTCTCGCATCAGGGAGCAGCTGCGGGAAAACACACTGGTCCAGGCCGAACTGGAGAAACTGGCGGTGGCTCTGGAAAACATCAGTAGGCACAGCGTGGAACTCGTGGCCACCTCTCTCTCCGGCACATTACAGCCGCAAGGTACCTAAAATATGGGATTAGTGCTTCCAGAATTATTCACTGCTTCTTTCTGCTGAAATTATTTTTTTAGCTTTCTCTATGCTGTGTGAGCACTATATTTTCACCTCCCCATGCTGTCCACAGTCGACCCCCTCCACTAATGCAATATTTTTGTTGGCCAGTTCTCTTGAAGCACACGGAGGCGCTACAGGAAGAGTGGCAGTGTATTTGTGTCCAGGCTGTGGATCAGGATCACTGGCTGTCTGGTCTCCTCACGCTGGCTGAGCGTTTCTGGAACGGCCTTTCCGACCTGGCGGTAGCTCTCAGTGACACCCAGCAGATGATTTTGGATAGTGAAGATCCTGGTTCTGATCCAGACTCCATTAGAACCAGACTTGATGCCATGCAGGTATAAGCATAACTCAAGTCGGTATCTCACTCCAAGGATCTTGTACATGACAAAAAGTCCTCTTTGAATGAGACCAGACTAGCACTAGAGCCCAAAGCCCACATGCCAACCACACAGTCTTGAAAAATTTCTCACTGTAAATATACCTTTAACATTGTTTGCTAATATTGCGGTATTCCTCTCGATGCAGGCTCTGCGAGAGGACATTGACAGTTTGCAGAATGACCTGGACAGCTTGGGGACGGTCGGGGTGGAGCTGATGTCATCGTGCGGAAACTTGGATAAGCCAGACGTCACTAAGAGCTTGGATGAAGTGAGTGGGGTTGGCTCCAGAATCCTGATGAAGGATGTGCGTGTTGGCACCACAGAGCACAGAAGCTCTAGGAATAAGCCTTTTTGTCTAAGGGAGGCGCTCTAACAGTTGCGCTGTCTCAGATTCCTGCCATGGACGCCTGCAATGATTGATATTATCCTCTGTGTTTATTATTAGTGAGGAAATGCTAACTCAGATTTTATTGGACATGTTACAATGCTGCGTTCATGTGTGAAGCAGTGATTTGGAATTTCTCTGTAATTATTCCAACTTCATTGGAATCTTGTCTCCTCTGTCCCCTATACATTTGATGGAGAAGGTTGAGTGGGACCCCACAGGTACTAAATTTGGAGAACTGACACTGAAAGCTTTTTCCTGATTTTGCTTCAATAGATTCAGAGCTACGTAATTTTAAGGTTAGGAATAGTATTAGAGTGAATAATAATTGTGTGTGTGTATGGTGCCACGGTTCAGTTTAGTCACTGATTCCTTCACTAATTAATCAACCAATCCGTGTCCCGGCAGCTCTACACTACGTGGAACAGTCTGAACAAGATGTGGACAGAGAGGTACAGCCGGCTGGAGGAACAGCTGAAATCCACACTCCAATACCAGGAGACCATGCAGGTAACGACGCTCCGACTGTGGACTCTATTCTTAAATTGTCAGAACCTGGAGTGGACACTGCTATTCAGTTTGAATTTCCTGATCCGAGCTAGCTTGACATTATAAAGAAAGTGAGAGCCATATTGCTTTTTTTAAGACTCCCCGCCGTCTCTGGTAGATTTTTGTGATAAACAAATATCAGTGCCACTTACATGCTTCTTACTGTTAGTAGCCCGATTGGGGTCCCTAATCTTGGGGTAGGACATGAAATACATATATCGCTCTGTCTGGGAGTTACTCTCCCAAACAGCAGCATGCTGCCATTAACATAGCATTTAGTCAATCTTCCACTACGTGTGAGGCACCTTCAGCCGTATTTTCAACCATTTTAGTAGTCCTCCTCCTGTATTTACCCCCACGATACCCCAGTCTCCTCTAGTCATACCCTACTTTCCATCTCTGGAAGCTCCTTCTTCTGCCATCTCCCATAATCCCACTGGTGATTACCCCAGGTAAGCTGGTCTGTACATTACACAGTGACACCTGTTTATAAGGTCTCCATTGTTGGTCAGTTTCGGTGTTTGCATATAGTGCAGTAATAATGGCTCTTTTCTCAGAGATTGCTGGATTTTCTAGTGGCTGCAGAATCAAAGCTCTCACAACAGTTCCTGATCGGGGGAGATCTAGATATGGTGAAGCATCAGCTGGGTGAACTGAAGGTGAGAACTGGTATGTGCATGCGCACACCACCCATGCCGACCTAGTATGTGCATGCGCACACCACCCATGCCGAACTGGTATGTGCATGTGCACACCATCCATGCCGAACTGGTATGTGCATGCGCACACCATCCATACCGAACTGGTATGTGCATGCGCACACCACCAAGCCGAACTAGTATGTGCATGCGCACACCATCCATGCCAAAATAGTATGTGCATGCGCACACAATGCATGCCGAACTGGTATGTGCGTGCGCACACCATCCATGCCGAGCTGGTATGTGCATGCGCACACCATCCATGCCGAACTAGTATGTGCACACCATCCATGCCAAGCTAGTATGTGCATGCACACACCAGCCATCCTGAACTAGGATGCGCATGTGCACATCATCCATGCCGAACTAGTTTATGCATGCGCACATCATCCATGCTGAACTAGTTTGTGCATGGGCACAACACCAAACTGAACTAGTATGTGCATGCGCACACCACCCATGCCGAACTGGGATGTGCATGCGCATACCATCCATGCCGAGCTAGTATGTGCATGCACACACCATCCATGCCGAACAAGGATGCGCATGTGCACATCATCCATGCCGAACTAGTTTATGCATGCGCACATCATCCATGCTGAACTAGTTTGTGCATGGGGACAACACCAAACTGAACTAGTATGTGCATGCGCACACCAGCCATGCCGAACTGGGATGTGCATGCGCATACCATCCATGCCGAGCTAGTATGTGCATGCACACACCATCCATGCCGAACAAGGATGCGCATGTGCACATCATCCATGCCGAATTAGTTTGTGCATGCGCACACCACCAACCTGAACTAGTATGTGTATGCGCACACCATCCATGCCGAGCTGGTTTGTGCAAGCGCACACCACCCATGCCGAACTAGGATGTGCATGCGCACCCCTTGCGCACAGGCTGCCCCCTCACAGACACACACTACACCCCTTGCACACAGACTGCCCCCTCACACACACACAGACTGCCCCCTCACTTACACTGCATCCCTCACACACTGCCCCCTTTCATACACACATACCGCCTCCCTGACACACACTGCACCCTTCACACACACAGCACCACTCACACACTCAACACCCTTTACACATACATTACCCCTCACACACACACACAGCACCACTCACACACACTGCACACTTAACATATACAGCACCACTCACACACACTGCCCCCTCACACACACTGCACCCTTCACATATACATCATCTCTCACACACACAGCACTACTCGTACACTCAACACCCTTCACACACACTGCACCCTTCACATATACAGCATCTCTCTCTCACACACACACACACTACTCATACACTCAACACCCTACACACACACTGCACCCCTCACACTCAAATCACCTATCTCACACACACACACACTACACCCTTCACACACACAGCACCTCACAGACATACATAGAAAAAAAGCAGAATAGAAAAAGAGTTAAAAAAATAGATACATTTAAGTACATATTTAAAAATTAAATTAAAAAACCTCCTTTCTAAAAAAAAAAAGGTATAATATTATTTACTGCAGTACTGGTGGACGGTAAGGAAGTTTTAACATTAACAAAGATACAAACGTGGGCAGTATGTACTAAATGGTTGACTACACCTGGCTTAGACGATCTCTGTTCTGATGAACAAACACCAGAGATGAATAGGTTAGCACCTTTTTCCCCTTGTTTTTAAAATGTCTATTTTTTAATGCATTATCTGCTAGCCATCTAAAGAGCTCTATCTCATTCTGACTGCTGCAGGAGTTTAAGAGAGATCTCTATCAGCACAGAGTGGAGCTGGAGAGCCTTGGCCACTTGAACGTAGCCAGCAAGTCTGGTGGTAAAGCATGCGACTCGCAGATCGGTGACTACAGAGAGCGTTGGGACAAGTTGGAGGAGGAGGCGGTGAACAGACAGGTGAGATCACACGGTGTGTAATGTACTATCTCTATACGCACCATGACTGGTTACGGTATAATAAACAGGATACTGTTATGGGGTATGATCTCCCGAATAATCTCACTATCAGGTATTCTCTGATAATTGGCAGTTTATTTAAAAGTTCACCCTAACTTCACAATCCAATTACGATGTCGAGAGAATTACAACTAAATATATAAATATAATTAATACAAAACAAAACTCACCCTGACTTTACATATTACACGTAGGGTAAAAAGGCATGAAATCACTTCATATGTAAAATATTAATGATATTCCCATGAAATAACTTGCTGTAACAATCAATTACTCTTGAAATATCCGTCTATTAACACTCACTTATTGTGTGTGAGAACTCATCTTATCCTTACATGAAAGGTCTCACCACTGGGAGAAATGAAATAAAACGTACTTCCATGGCCGCTTCTTACAAGAGGGTTACTTGGAACAGAAGTTTCCACGTTACGCAGTACGAGGTCCCCCATACTAAACGGCTCCCACAATTTAGATCCACACGAGGGAATATGTAGGAAAGAAAATATAGAAAACTAAACTGAGCTGATGTTAGTTACACTCTCTGTGCAGAGACTAAACTACGATAGTTTGTTCTGCTGCTATGATGTATTAGCAGGTTAAGATGGGTCAGAGGTTGATGTGCCCCATATCCTCATAAACTCAATGTGCTCCCCAATGGGTTTATATAGTGATAGTATGTGTGTATATCACATTTTTTCAGTGGTTTTCTGTCACCCCATCACGTGTTTTATACCCGTCTATATCTCCATCCAGCACCAATTAGAAGATGCCCTGCTAGGCCTTGGCCAGTTCCAGAACCAGCTTGAAGAGCTCTTCCACTGGTTGTCTAACACAGCCGAACAGCTCCAAGGTCCGCACCCAGTCTGCATTGACCTTCAAACCTGCGAAATCGAGCTGGCCAAACACAAGGTGAGTTTGTTCACCGTGCCCCACCACTCAGAGAAATGATGTGTCATAGCTCATAGCAAACATAGGGAGTCCCCTTATACTGAAGATCTGTCCCCATTGGACCAAGGCTTAGCAGCATGACCAGTAGTCAAGTCATATTAGTGTGATAGGACCGAACTGATGCCTCGGTTAGTTGCCTAGGTGGAAATCCCAGGCTAGTTATATTAATGATATAATCTCCCAGGCTGGTTTTAAAGTCAGGGTTAGGACTGGGGTAATCTCCCAGACTGTTTATATTGCCGGGTTTAGTATTGGGGTAATCTCCCAGGCTGATTATATACTTGGGTTAGTATTAGGGTAATCTCCCAGACTGGTTATATATGCATGGTTAGTATTGGGATAGTCTCCCAGACTAGTTACCTTGTCATGGTTAGTATTGGGGTAATCTCCCAGACTGGTTATATACTCGAGTTAGTATTGGGGTAATCTCCCAGACTGGTTACATAGTCATGGTTAGTATTGGGGTAATCTCCCAGACTGGTTATATTCTCGGGTTAGTATTGGAGTAATCTCCAAGACTGGTTATATAGTTGGGGTTAGTATAGGGGTAATCTCCCAGACTGGTTATATACTCAGGTTTTGTATTGGGGTAATCTCCCAGACTGGTTATATTGCTGGGTTTAGTATTTGGGTAATCTCCCAGGCTGGTTATATAGTCGGGTTTAATCTCCCATACTGGTTATATAGTTGGGGTTAGTATTGGGGTAATCTATTGGGGTATATAACCCAGATTGGTTATATATTTGGGTTAGTATTGGGGTAATCTCCCAGACTGGTTGCATAGTCATGGTTAGTATTGGGGTAATCTCCCAGACTAGTTATATACTCGGGTTAGTACTGGAGTAATCTCCCAGACTGGTTATATGCTCGGGTTAGTATTGGCGTAATCTCCCAGACTGGTTATATAGTTGGGGTTAGTATAGGGGTAATCTCCCAGACTGGTTATATAGTTGGTGTTAGTATTGGGGTAATATCCCATACTAGTTATATTGCCATGTTTAGTATTGGGGTAATCTCCCAGGCTGGTTATATAGTCATGGTTAGTATTGGCGTAATCTCCCAGACTGGTTATATAGTTGGGGTTAGTATTGGGGTAATCTCTTGAGGTATATAACCCAGACTAGTTAAATAGTCATGGTTAGTATTTGGGTAATCTCCCAGACTGGTTATACAGTTGGGGTTTGGTATTGGGGAACTCTCCTAGGCTGGTTATTTAGTCGGGTTAGTATTGGGGTAATCTCCCAGACTGGTTATATAGTCGGGTTAGTATTGGGGTAATCTCCCAGACTGGTTATATAGTTGGGGTTAGTATTGGGGTAATCTCCCAGACTGGTTATATAGTTGGGGTTAGTATTGGGGTAATCTCCCAGACTGGTTATATAGTTGGGGTTAGTATTGGGGTAATCTCCCAGACTGGTTATATAGTTGGGGTTAGTATTGGGGTAATCTCCCAGACTGGTTATATAGTTGGGGTTAGTATTGGGGTAATCTCCCAGACTGGTTATATAGTTGGGGTTAGTATTGGGGTAATCTCCCAGACTGGTTATATAGTTGGGGTTAGTATTGGGGTAATCTCCCAGACTGGTTATATAGTTGGGGTTAGTATTGGGGTAATCTCCCAGACTGGTTATATAGTTGGGGTTAGTATTGGGGTAATCTCCCAGACTGGTTATATAGTTGGGGTTGGTATTGGGGTAATCTCCCAGACTGGTTATATAGTTGGGGTTGGTATTGGGGTAATCTCCCAGGCTGGGTATTTAGTTGGGGTTAGTATTGGGGTAATCTCCCAGACTGGTTATATAGTTGGGGTTGGTATTGGGGTAATCTCCCAGGCTGGGTATTTAGTTGGGGTTAGTATTGGGGTAATCTCCCAGACTGGTTATATAGTTGGGGTTGGTATTGGGGTAATCTCCCAGACTGGTTATTTAGTTGGGGTTGGTATTGGGGTAATCTCCCAGACTGGTTATTTAGTCGGGTTAGTATTGAGGTAATCTCCCAGGCTGGTTATATAGTTGGGGTTAGTATTGGGGTAATCTCCCAGACTGGTTATATAGTTGGGGTTGGTATTGGGGTAATCTCTCAGGCTGGATATTTAGTTGGGGTTAGTATTGAGGTAATCCTGTTATTTGCTTTCCTCAGGTACTAAGGAACGATGTGCTGTCTCATACGCGCACAGTGGAGTGTGTGAATGAGTTTGGCCGGGGCATTTTACTTGGGGACGGGGCAGAATGTCTACACGGGAAGCTGGACAAGCTGAAGCAGCACTGGGAGTATGTACGCAGTGAAACAGAACGACGGCAGCTGGGGCTGGAGAATGATCTCAGCCGGGTAATATATGGGAACAGAGACCCAGCCTGAATTGTTACTAATAATGTACCACAGGACAAGGCGTGAGCATGTTTTATGATTCTTAATGAGAACCGTTCCTCAAACCATAAATGGAGAGACATCGAGACACTGAGTAATAACTGCTTAATTAAAAGAACGATAATATCAAACATAATGCCGGGAGACAGGGCAGTAGTAATTCACAAACGGAGGCTACCACACTCACAACTAGGAATCCAGGTGATTATCAGGGCCGGGGTTGGCCAAACCCAGTTTAGTAGATAAAATAAATGAGGTCCAGGCACTCAGGATTGCTGCACGAAGGCAGGTTTATTGGGATACAAAGTGCAACGTTTTGACCTACACAGAGGCCTTTATCAAGTTGCAGATGATTAATAATAAGCCTGACTTCCTGCAGCAATCCTGGGGGTGCAGGAGAGCCCGTAGCTTCCCCCTGAGGGGCGAAACGTTCCGGAGGCCGGGCTCGCCTCTGTGAAATTCTGCTACCGCCAGGAGGGGAAGTGGCAATGGCCGCGGAGGCCTGAGGACGAGCCAGCTGATCCTGCAGATGCAGAGGGCAGAGAGGACAGCCTTGATATCCAAACTGACCCTGGCCGAAAACAGCACTTGGTAAGCAGATACAAAGGAAGCAACAACCACGCACTTACCAAGCTGTTACCGACTGATAATTACGATGGCTGCTATCCTGTAAACCCACCCATCTGTCCCATTCTACTCATACAATACATACAATAGGCCTATTATACACACCCCCCCCCACACACACACACACACTCACATGTCCCTGTTCTTTCTAGGCCTTGCCTGACTCCTCAGGGTCTTTACTGGGAGTATTATTACTGTGGGGCTCTGTTATACACTCAGACACATTACTGGGAGTATTATTGCTGTGGAGCTCTGTTATACACTCAGACACATTACTGGGAGTATTATTGCTGTGGAGCTCTGTTATACACTCAGACACATTACTGGGAGTATTATTGCTGTGGAGCTCTGTTATACACTCAGACACATTACTGGGAGTATTATTACTGTGGAGCTCTGTTATACACTCAGACACATTACTGGGAGTATTATTGCTGTGGAGCTCTGTTATACACTCAGACACATTACTGGGAGTATTATTGCTGTGGAGCTCTGTAATACACTCAGACACATTACTGGGAGTATTATTGCTGTGGAGCTCTGTTATACACTCAGACACATTACTGGGAGTATTATTGCTGTGGAGCTCTGTTATACACTCAGACACATTACTGGGAGTATTATTGCTGTGGAGCTCTGTTATACACTCAGACACATTACTGGGAGTATTATTGCTGTGGAGCTCTGTTATACACTCAGACACATTACTGGGAGTATTATTGCTGTGGAGCTCTGTTATACACTCAGACACATTACTGGGAGTATTATTGCTGTGGAGCTCTGTTATACACTCAGACACATTACTGGGAGTATTATTGCTGTGGAGCTCTGTTATACACTCAGACACATTACTGGGAGTATTATTGCTGTGGAGCTCTGTTATACACTCCGACACATTACTGGGAGTATTATTGCTGTGGAGCTCTGTTATACACTCAGACACATTACTGGGAGTATTATTGCTGTGGAGCTCTGTTATACACTCAGACACATTACTGGGAGTATTATTGCTGTGGAGCTCTGTTATACACTCAGACACATTACTGGGAGTATTATTGCTGTGGAGCTCTGTTATACACTCAGACACATTACTGGGAGTATTATTGCTGTGGGGCTCTGTTATACACTCAGACACATTACTGGGAGTATTAGTGCTGTGGAGCTCTGTTATACACTCAGACACATTACTGGGAGTATTAGTGCCGTGGAGCTCTGTTATACACTCAGACACCCCAGCCCTATTGAGTTCCTAGAAAAGAGGGACATTAGGAGAAATTTGTGGTATATCTACTAAACAGTGATTTGTATTTATTTTGTATTAAACGTGAAGTGTCCCTTTATATCTGTTCCTTTAACCATTTAATCACTTCACTTATTAACCCTTAATGTTCAATTCAGGTGCAGGATGTGACTCTGGAGATCACTGAGCTCCTGCAGTGGCTAGACCATGTGGAGGCTCATTTGTCCCTCTCCAGACCTTCGTGGGGGCAACCGGAGTCCACGAGGGAAGCTCTGTCCAAGCACTTGGTGAGGAGTTCGGTGATTTCGGCACAGTGATTATCAGTAATAAGGTAGCCAGGCAGTGTCAGGCAATTCATTGAGAATGTGTCTAATGCTGATCTCTGGAATAGTACTTCAGGTAATAACTAATCAGACTGGCTAATTAATGGTGTGTGGAGTGATCACCCCCAATTTAATTAATGGCAAAGTGGTAGGCACCTTCAGACTGGCTATTTAATTATTTAATTAATGGTAAAGTGATAGGTACCCCCAGACTGGCTATTTATTTAATGGAAAGTGATAGGTACCCCCAGACTGGCTATTTAATTAATGGTAAGGTGATAGGTACCCCCAGACTGGCTATTTAATTTAATTAATTGTAAAGTGATAGGCACCCCCAGACTGGCTATTTAATTAATGGTAAAGTGATAGGTACCCCCAGACTGGCTATTTAATTTAATTAATGGTAAAGTGATAGGCACTCCCAGACTGGCTATTTAATGGTAAAGTGATAGGCACTCCCAGACTGGCTATTTAATTATTTAATTAATGTTAAAGTGATAGGCACCCCCAGACTGGCTATTTAATTAATGGTAAAGTGATAGGTACCCCCAGACTGGCTATTTAATTTAATTAATGGTAAAGTGATAGGCACTCCCAGACTGGCTATTTAATTATTTAATTAATGTTAAAGTGATAGGCACCTCCAGAGTGGCTATTTAATTAATGTTAAAGTGATAGGTACCCCCAGACTGGCTATTTAATTAATGATAAAGTGATAGGTACCCCCAGACTGGCTATTTATTTAATGGTAAAGTGATAGGCACCCCCAGACTGGCTATTTAATTATTTAATTAATTGTAAAGTGATAGGCACCTCCAGACTGGCTATTTAATGGATGGTAAAATGATAGGCACCTCCAGACTGGCTATTTAATGGATGGTAAAGTGATAGGCACCCCCAGACTGGCTATTTAATTAATGGTAAAGTGATAGGCACTCCCAGACTGGCTATTTAATTATTGGTAAAGTGATAGGCACCCCCAGACTGGCTATTTGATTATTTAATTAATGTTAAAGTGATAGACACCCCCAGACTGGCTATTTAATTAATGGTAAAGTGATAGGCACCCCCAGACTGGCTATTTAATTAATGGTAAAGTGATAGGCACCCCCAGACTGGCTATTTAATTAATGGTAAAGTGATAGACACCCCCAGACTGGCTATTTAATTAATGGTAAAGTGATAGGCACCCCCAGACTGGCTATTTAATTAATGGTAAAGTGATAGACACCCCCAGACTGGCTATTTAATTAATGGTAAAGTGATAGGCACCCCCAGACTGGGTATTTAATGGATGGTGTTCCTGTCTCAGGATCTGTGTAAAGAGATGGAGTACAAGCAGCACACGTATAATAGTGTACGGGATCGGCTGCAGCGCCTCTTGGCATCGTGCCCGCTACATCACGGCTCCAGCACGGAGCACCAGCTGCGGATTCTGGAACAGAAGTGGGAGAGTGTGCACACCAAGGTTCAGGACAGGAAGGTAGGTACCCACCGGCTCTGTCAGTGGCATAGATCTCATTGTAGATTGCGCCATTTATCATACGACCTTGCCATCTTGTTTTATAACCATAATGGCTCACTACGTACAATAATTCACTGTTTGCAGAAGGAATGCTCAGAATGTGATTGTATATCTATGGAAGGTTAGTCCTCAAATTGCCACTCATCCTTCCAATGCTAATTACATGAATATCTGCACGAAGCCTGGGTACTAGGGAATCTAACGGTACTGTTCCTAGTTAAAGGGACACTCTAGGCACCATAACCACTACATAATGTACAATTTGACAATGAGTTGCAAGGACTCATGGTCACTGTTGTTGGTGCCCACTGGCAAACTATACAACAGATTTCTAGAGGACAGCACGCAGTGACTCCTGGTACCATAACCACTACAACAAACTGAAATGACTATAGCGCCTAGAGTGTCCTTTAAAATGCTCTGATTAAACTATTATAAATATTATATTATGGTTTGCTGCATGACGGGGCTGTAATGTATGGAGCATGTTGGTATATTAAGCAATCCATGCTAAGACTGCTATTGTGCTACAGGTTTGCTTGTCAGATGGCCTCTCCGTGGTCACAGAATTTCACAGTACGATGCAGGAGCTGACTGTGTGGATTGTGCAGGCAGAGGGTCGCCTCGCTACTTCAAGTCCTCCAAGCGTCATCTTCGAAACTGTGACCAATCAGATTCAGGAGCACAAGGCAAGTTTGCAGAGAGAACACTGTGTATAACAATACTAACATTCCTCTGGGAAGGAGAAATGGGCATTTCTGTTAAGGGGACAGCTGACTACATCCGTGAAGAATCTCCCAAGGAGTAGAGATAATAAGTGTGAATATTGCTCCCAATCCCCCAAACATGAGCCTAGACTTCATGAAGGGGTAAAATGATCTGTTTAGCCCCATTAAGGACACAGCACCAAAAGCGTCTCTTGCACTTAAGGACACAAGTCGTTTTCACATTTTGTGCTGTTTGCGTTCAACTGCAATTTGCATTTTACTATTTTATTGCACCAGCATATATTATATACCGTTTTCTAAATTGATGTAACATATACATATATAAATGCTTATTTATTATAAAAAAAGCCCCCAAAATTTTAAATATTGTTTTTTTTTTTTACAGTTTTTGCAATAATAATGTGTGCATAATTAGTGCAGGTTAAGGAAAGTGATTAAAAATAAATTCATTTGGTTGTTCTGATTTACAGAATATATAATGTGTCTGGGATTTTACGTTTTTTTTTTTTTGGTAGTTACAGGTCACAAAGCACAGGAGTAAAATAAACTTTTGTGGAGCGATTTTAGAATTTGGTATGTTTGTCTTGTAAGCTTAATAGCCATAAAAGAAAACAAAACTGCCACACAAAAGTATATATTTATATAACGTAGACATCACGGGCTATTTACCTAAGGTTGGTTTGACACTTTCTATGTAGCCATTTCACCGCCAACCTCTGCTAAATATTGGAGTAAAATTTTGTTTTTTTTTTGGTTTTTGGCACACAAGC
>OW240915.1:331359187-331376058 GCA_933207985.1 Pelobates cultripes
CTCCAATCAGACAGCTAGGGTCTAGATCAGCACTCCAATCAGACAGCTAGGGTCTAGGTCAGCACTCCAATCAGACAGCTAGGGTCTAGGTCAGCACTCCAATCAGACAGCTAGGGTCTAGGTCAGCACTCCAATCAGACAGCTAGGGTCTAGGTCAGCACTCCAATCAGACAGCTAGGGTCTAGATCAGCACTCCAATCAGACAGCTAGGGTCTAGATCAGCACTCCAATCAGACAGCTAGGGTCTAGATCAGCACTCCAATCAGACAGCTAGGGTCTAGGTCAGCACTCCAATCAGACAGCTAGGGTCTAGGTCAGCACTCCAATTTTCAATCAGGATTATTGACAAAAGTGAGAATTCAAATGGAATTTCACCTTCAAGGCCTGAGTAGATGAGTAGCCATAGCAGAGCTAACTTTTTGTTTAATTTTGTTTTTAATGTTAATGTTGTTTGCTATTTGTTTAATCGTCTCACAGCTCAGTGAAAGGATGGAGATTATGGGAGAGCGCCTGGAGAGGCTCAAAGAGAGGCTGCAGAGCGGTTCCTCTGTGCGTGGGGAGCCCTCTCGCATCAGGGAGCAGCTGCGGGAAAACACACTGGTCCAGGCCGAACTGGAGAAACTAGCGGTGGCTCTGGAAAACATCAGTAGGCACAGCGTGGAACTCGTGGCCACCTCTCTCTCCGGCACATTACAGCCGCAAGGTACCTAAAATCTGGGATTAGTGCTTCCAGAATTATTCACTGCTTCTTTCTGCTGAAATTATTTTTTTAGCTTTCTCTATGCTGTGTGAGCACTATATTTTCACCTCCCCATGCTGTCCACAGTCGACCCCCTCCACTAATGCAATATTTTTGTTGGCCAGTTCTCTTGAAGCACACGGAGGCGCTACAGGAAGAGTGGCAGTGTATTTGTGTCCAGGCTGTGGATCAGGATCACTGGCTGTCTGGTCTCCTCACGCTGGCTGAGCGTTTCTGGAACGGCCTTTCCGACCTGGCGGTAGCTCTCAGTGACACCCAGCAGATGATTTTGGATAGTGAAGATCCTGGTTCTGATCCAGACTCCATTAGAACCAGACTTGATGCCATGCAGGTATAAGCATAACTCAAGTCGGTATCTCACTCCAAGGATCTTGTACATGACAAAAAGTCCTCTTTGAATGAGACCAGACTAGCACTAGAGCCCAAAGCCCACATGCCAACCACACAGTCTTGAAAAATTTCTCACTGTAAATATACCTTTAACATTGTTTGCTAATATTGCGGTATTCCTCTCGATGCAGGCTCTGCGAGAGGACATTGACAGTTTGCAGAATGACCTGGACAGCTTGGGGACGGTCGGGGTGGAGCTGATGTCATCGTGCGGAAACTTGGATAAGCCAGACGTCACTAAGAGCTTGGATGAAGTGAGTGGGGTTGGCTCCAGAATCCTGATGAAGGATGTGCGTGTTGGCACCACAGAGCACAGAAGCTCTAGGAATAAGCCTTTTTGTCTAAGGGAGGCGCTCTAACAGTTGCGCTGTCTCAGATTCCTGCCATGGACGCCTGCAATGATTGATATTATCCTCTGTGTTTATTATTAGTGAGGAAATGCTAACTCAGATTTTATTGGACATGTTACAATGCTGCGTTCATGTGTGAAGCAGTGATTTGGAATTTCTCTGTAATTATTCCAACTTCATTGGAATCTTGTCTCCTCTGTCCCCTATACATTTGATGGAGAAGGTTGAGTGGGACCCCACAGGTACTAAATTTGGAGAACTGACACTGAAAGCTTTTTCCTGATTTTGCTTCAATAGATTCAGAGCTACGTAATTTTAAGGTTAGGAATAGTATTAGAGTGAATAATAATTGTGTGTGTGTATGGTGCCACGGTTCAGTTTAGTCACTGATTCCTTCACTAATTAATCAACCAATCCGTGTCCCGGCAGCTCTACACTACGTGGAACAGTCTGAACAAGATGTGGACAGAGAGGTACAGCCGGCTGGAGGAACAGCTGAAATCCACACTCCAATACCAGGAGACCATGCAGGTAACGACGCTCCGACTGTGGACTCTATTCTTAAATTGTCAGAACCTGGAGTGGACACTGCTATTCAGTTTGAATTTCCTGATCCGAGCTAGCTTGACATTATAAAGAAAGTGAGAGCCATATTGCTTTTTTTAAGACTCCCCGCCGTCTCTGGTAGATTTTTGTGATAAACAAATATCAGTGCCACTTACATGCTTCTTACTGTTAGTAGCCCGATTGGGGTCCCTAATCTTGGGGTAGGACATGAAATACATATATCGCTCTGTCTGGGAGTTACTCTCCCAAACAGCAGCATGCTGCCATTAACATAGCATTTAGTCAATCTTCCACTACGTGTGAGGCACCTTCAGCCGTATTTTCAACCATTTTAGTAGTCCTCCTCCTGTATTTACCCCACGATACCCCAGTCTCCTCTAGTCATACCCTACTTTCCATCTCTGGAAGCTCCTTCTTCTGCCATCTCCCATAATCCCACTGGTGATTACCCCAGGTAAGCTGGTCTGTACATTACACAGTGACACCTGTTTATAAGGTCTCCATTGTTGGTCAGTTTCGGTGTTTGCATATAGTGCAGTAATAATGGCTCTTTTCTCAGAGATTGCTGGATTTTCTAGTGGCTGCAGAATCAAAGCTCTCACAACAGTTCCTGATCGGGGGAGATCTAGATATGGTGAAGCATCAGCTGGGTGAACTGAAGGTGAGAACTGGTATGTGCATGCGCACACCACCCATGCCGACCTAATATGTGCATGCGCACACCACCCATGCCGAACTGGTATGTGCATGTGCACACCATCCATGCCGAACTGGTATGTGCATGCGCACACCATCCATACCGAACTGGTATGTGCATGCGCACACCACCAAGCCGAACTAGTATGTGCATGCGCACACCATCCATGCCAAAATAGTATGTGCATGCGCACACAATGCATGCCGAACTGGTATGTGCATGCGCACACCATCCATGCCGAGCTGGTATGTGCATGCGCACACCATCCATGCCGAACTAGTATGTGCACACCATCCATGCCAAGCTAGTATGTGCATGCACACACCATCCATCCTGAACTAGGATGCGCATGTGCACATCATCCATGCCGAACTAGTTTATGCATGCGCACATCATCCATGCTGAACTAGTTTGTGCATGGGCACAACACCAAACTGAACTAGTATGTGCATGCGCACACCACCCATGCCGAACTGGGATGTGCATGCGCATACCATCCATGCCGAGCTAGTATGTGCATGCACACACCATCCATGCCGAACAAGGATGCGCATGTGCACATCATCCATGCCGAACTAGTTTATGCATGCGCACATCATCCATGCTGAACTAGTTTGTGCATGGGGACAACACCAAACTGAACTAGTATGTGCATGCGCACACCACCCATGCCGAACTGGGATGTGCATGCGCATACCATCCATGCCGAGCTAGTATGTGCATGCACACACCATCCATGCCGAACAAGGATGCGCATGTGCACATCATCCATGCCGAATTAGTTTGTGCATGCGCACACCACCAACCTGAACTAGTATGTGTATGCGCACACCATCCATGCCGAGCTGGTTTGTGCAAGCGCACACCACCCATGCCGAACTAGGATGTGCATGCGCACCCCTTGCGCACAGGCTGCCCCCTCACAGACACACACTACACCCCTTGCACACAGACTGCCCCCTCACACACACACAGACTGCCCCCTCACTTACACTGCATCCCTCACACACTGCCCCCTTTCATACACACATACCGCCTCCCTGACACACACTGCACCCTTCACACACACAGCACCACTCACACACTCAACACCCTTTACACATACATTACCCCTCACACACACACACAGCACCACTCACACACACTGCACACTTAACATATACAGCACCACTCACACACACTGCCCCCTCACACACACTGCACCCTTCACATATACATCATCTCTCACACACACAGCACTACTCGTACACTCAACACCCTTCACACACACTGCACCCTTCACATATACAGCATCTCTCTCTCACACACACACACACACTACTCATACACTCAACACCCTACACACACACTGCACCCCTCACACTCAAATCACCTATCTCACACACACACACACTACACCCTTCACACACACAGCACCTCACAGACATACATAGAAAAAAAGCAGAATAGAAAAAGAGTTAAAAAAATAGATACATTTAAGTACATATTTAAAAATTAAATTAAAAAACCTCCTTTCTAAAAAAAAAAGGTATAATATTATTTACTGCAGTACTGGTGGACGGTAAGGAAGTTTTAACATTAACAAAGATACAAACGTGGGCAGTATGTACTAAATGGTTGACTACACCTGGCTTAGACGATCTCTGTTCTGATGAACAAACACCAGAGATGAATAGGTTAGCACCTTTTTCCCCTTGTTTTTAAAATGTCTATTTTTTAATGCATTATCTGCTAGCCATCTAAAGAGCTCTATCTCATTCTGACTGCTGCAGGAGTTTAAGAGAGATCTCTATCAGCACAGAGTGGAGCTGGAGAGCCTTGGCCACTTGAACGTAGCCAGCAAGTCTGGTGGTAAAGCATGCGACTCGCAGATCGGTGACTACAGAGAGCGTTGGGACAAGTTGGAGGAGGAGGCGGTGAACAGACAGGTGAGATCACACGGTGTGTAATGTACTATCTCTATACGCACCATGACTGGTTATGGTATAATAAACAGGATACTGTTATGGGGTATGATCTCCCAAATAATCTCACTATCAGGTATTCTCTGATAATTGGCAGTTTATTTAAAAGTTCACCCTAACTTCACAATCCAATTACGATGTCGAGAGAATTACAACTAAATATATAAATATAATTAATACAAAACAAAACTCACCCTGACTTTACATATTACACGTAGGGTAAAAAGGCATGAAATCACTTCATATGTAAAATATTAATGATATTCCCATGAAATAACTTGCTGTAACAATCAATTACTCTTGAAATATCCGTCTATTAACACTCACTTATTGTGTGTGAGAACTCATCTTATCCTTACATGAAAGGTCTCACCACTGGGAGAAATGAAATAAAACGTACTTCCATGGCCGCTTCTTACAAGAGGGTTACTTGGAACAGAAGTTTCCACGTTACGCAGTACGAGGTCCCCCATACTAAACGGCTCCCACAATTTAGATCCACACGAGGGAATATGTAGGAAAGAAAATATAGAAAACTAAACTGAGCTGATGTTAGTTACACTCTCTGTGCAGAGACTAAACTACGATAGTTTGTTCTGCTGCTATGATGTATTAGCAGGTTAAGATGGGTCAGAGGTTGATGTGCCCCATATCCTCAAAAACTCAATGTGCTCCCCAATGGGTTTATATAGTGATAGTATGTGTGTATATCACATTTTTTCAGTGGTTTTCTGTCACCCCATCACGTGTTTTATACCCGTCTATATCTCCATCCAGCACCAATTAGAAGATGCCCTGCTAGGCCTTGGCCAGTTCCAGAACCAGCTTGAAGAGCTCTTCCACTGGTTGTCTAACACAGCCGAACAGCTCCAAGGTCCGCACCCAGTCTGCATTGACCTTCAAACCTGCGAAATCGAGCTGGCCAAACACAAGGTGAGTTTTTTCACCGTGCCCCACCACTCAGAGAAATGATGTGTCATAGCTCATAGCAAACATAGGGAGTCCCCTTATACTGAAGATCTGTCCCCATTGGACCAAGGCTTAGCAGCATGACCAGTAGTCAAGTCATATTAGTGTGATAGGACCGAACTGATGCCTCGGTTAGTTGCCTAGGTGGAAATCCCAGGCTAGTTATATTAATGATATAATCTCCCAGGCTGGTTTTAAAGTCAGGGTTAGGACTGGGGTAATCTCCCAGACTGTTTATATTGCCGGGTTTAGTATTGGGGTAATCTCCCAGGCTGATTATATACTTGGGTTAGTATTAGGGTAATCTCCCAGACTGGTTATATATGCATGGTTAGTATTGGGATAATCTCCCAGACTAGTTACCTTGTCATGGTTAGTATTGGGGTAATCTCCCAGACTGGTTATATACTCGAGTTAGTATTGGGGTAATCTCCCAGACTGGTTACATAGTCATGGTTAGTATTGGGGTAATCTCCCAGACTGGTTATATTCTCGGGTTAGTATTGGAGTAATCTCCAAGACTGGTTATATAGTTGGGGTTAGTATAGGGGTAATCTCCCAGACTGGTTATATACTCAGGTTTTGTATTGGGGTAATCTCCCAGACTGGTTATATTGCTGGGTTTAGTATTTGGGTAATCTCCCAGGCTGGTTATATAGTCGGATTTAATCTCCCATACTGGTTATATAGTTGGGGTTAGTATTGGGGTAATCTATTGGGGTATATAACCCAGATTGGTTATATATTTGGGTTAGTATTGGGGTAATCTCCCAGACTGGTTGCATAGTCATGGTTAGTATTGGGGTAATCTCCCAGACTGGTTATATGCTCGGGTTAGTATTGGCGTAATCTCCCAGACTGATTATATAGTTGGGGTTAGTATAGGGGTAATCTCCCAGACTGGTTATATAGTTGGTGTTAGTATTGGGGTAATATCCCATACTAGTTATATTGCCATGTTTAGTATTGGGGTAATCTCCCAGGCTGGTTATATAGTCATGGTTAGTATTGGCGTAATCTCCCAGACTGGTTATATAGTTGGGGTTAGTATTGGGGTAATCTCTTGAGGTATATAACCCAGACTAGTTAAATAGTCATGGTTAGTATTTGGGTAATCTCCCAGACTGGTTATACAGTTGGGGTTTGGTATTGGGGAACTCTCCTAGGCTGGTTATTTAGTCGGGTTAGTATTGGGGTAATCTCCCAGACTGGTTATATAGTCGGGTTAGTATTGGGGTAATCTCCCAGACTGGTTATATAGTTGGGGTTAGTATTGGGGTAATCTCCCAGACTGGTTATATAGTTGGGGTTAGTATTGGGGTAATCTCCCAGACTGGTTATATAGTTGGGGTTAGTATTGGGGTAATCTCCCAGACTGGTTATATAGTTGGGGTTAGTATTGGGGTAATCTCCCAGACTGGTTATATAGTTGGGGTTAGTATTGGGGTAATCTCCCAGACTGGTTATATAGTTGGGGTTAGTATTGGGGTAATCTCCCAGACTGGTTATATAGTTGGGGTTAGTATTGGGGTAATCTCCCAGACTGGTTATATAGTTGGGGTTAGTATTGGGGTAATCTCCCAGACTGGTTATATAGTTGGGGTTAGTATTGGGGTAATCTCCCAGACTGGTTATATAGTTGGGGTTGGTATTGGGGTAATCTCCCAGACTGGTTATATAGTTGGGGTTGGTATTGGGGTAATCTCCCAGGCTGGGTATTTAGTTGGGGTTAGTATTGGGGTAATCTCCCAGACTGGTTATATAGTTGGGGTTGGTATTGGGGTAATCTCCCAGGCTGGTTATTTAGTTGGGGTTAGTATTGGGGTAATCTCCCAGACTGGTTATATAGTTGGGGTTGGTATTGGGGTAATCTCCCAGGCTGGGTATTTAGTTGGGGTTAGTATTGGGGTAATCTCCCAGACTGGTTATATAGTTGGGGTTAGTATTGGGGTAATCTCCCAGACTGGTTATATAGTTGGGGTTAGTATTGGGGTAATCTCCCAGACTGGTTATATAGTTGGGTTAGTATTGGGGGAAATCTCCCAGGATAGTTATATAGTTGGTGTTAGTATTGGGGTAATCTCCCAGACTGGTTATTAAGTCGGGTTAGTATTGGGGTAATCTTCCAGACTGGTTATATAGTTGGGGTTAGTATTGGGGTAATCTCCCAGGCTGGTTATATAGTTGGGGTTGGTATTGGGGTAATCTCCCAGACTGGTTATATAGTTGGGGTTGGTATTGGGGTAATCTCCCAGGCTGGGTATTTAGTTGGGGTTAGTATTGGGGTAATCTCCCAGACTGGTTATATAGTTGGGGTTGGTATTGGGGTAATCTCCCAGGCTGGGTATTTAGTTGGGGTTAGTATTGGGGTAATCTCCCAGACTGGTTATATAGTTGGGGTTGGTATTGGGGTAATCTCCCAGACTGGTTATTTAGTTGGGGTTGGTATTGGGGTAATCTCCCAGACTGGTTATTTAGTCGGGTTAGTATTGAGGTAATCTCCCAGACTGGTTATATAGTTGGGGTTAGTATTGGGGTAATCTCCCAGACTGGTTATATAGTTGGGGTTGGTATTGGGGTAATCACCCAGGCTGGATATTTAGTTGGAGTTAGTATTGAGGTAATCCTGTTATTTGCTTTCCTCAGGTACTAAGGAACGATGTGCTGTCTCATACGCGCACAGTGGAGTGTGTGAATGAGTTTGGCCGGGGCATTTTACTTGGGGACGGGGCAGAATGTCTACACGGGAAGCTGGACAAGCTGAAGCAGCACTGGGAGTATGTACGCAGTGAAACAGAACGACGGCAGCTGGGGCTGGAGAATGATCTCAGCCGGGTAATATATGGGAACAGAGACCCAGCCTGAATTGTTACTAATAATGTACCACAGGACAAGGCGTGAGCATGTTTTATGATTCTTAATGAGAACCGTTCCTCAAACCATAAATGGAGAGACATCGAGACACTGAGTAATAACTGCTTAATTAAAAGAACGATAATATCAAACATAATGCCGGGAGACAGGGCAGTAGTAATTCACAAACGGAGGCTACCACACTCACAACTAGGAATCCAGGTGATTATCAGGGCCGGGGTTGGCCAAACCCAGTTTAGTAGATAAAATAAATGAGGTCCAGGCACTCAGGATTGCTGCACGAAGGCAGGTTTATTGGGATACAAAGTGCAACGTTTTGACCTACACAGAGGCCTTTATCAAGTTGCAGATGATTAATAATAAGCCTGACTTCCTGCAGCAATCCTGGGGGTGCAGGAGAGCCCGTAGCTTCCCCCTGAGGGGCGAAACGTTCCGGAGGCCGGGCTCGCCTCTGTGAAATTCTGCTACCGCCAGGAGGGGAAGTGGCAATGGCCGCGGAGGCCTGAGGACGAGCCAGCTGATCCTGCAGATGCAGAGGGCAGAGAGGACAGCCTTGATATCCAAACTGACCCTGGCCGAAAACAGCACTTGGTAAGCAGATACAAAGGAAGCAACAACCACGCACTTACCAAGCTGTTACCGACTGATAATTACGATGGCTGCTATCCTGTAAACCCACCCATCTGTCCCATTCTACTCATACAATACATACAATAGGCCTATTATACACACCCCCCCCCACACACACACACACACTCACATGTCCCTGTTCTTTCTAGGCCTTGCCTGACTCCTCAGGGTCTTTACTGGGAGTATTATTACTGTGGGGCTCTGTTATACACTCAGACACATTACTGGGAGTATTATTGATGTGGAGTTCTGTTATACACTCAGACACATTACTGGGAGTATTATTACTGTGGAGCTCTGTTATACACTCAGACACATTACTGGTAGTATTATGGCTGTGGAGCTCTGTTATACACTCAGACACATTACTGGGAGTATTATTGTTGTGGAGCTCTGTGATACAATCAGACACATTACTGGGAGTATTATTGCTGTGGAGCTCTGTTATACACTCAGACACATTACTGGGAGTATTATTGCTGTGGGGCTCTGTAATACACTCAGACACATTACTGGGAGTATTATTGCTGTGGGGCTCTGTTATACACTCAGACACATTACTGGGAGTATTAGTGCTGTGGAGCTCTGTTATACACTCAGACACATTACTGGGAGTATTAGTGCCGTGGAGCTCTGTTATACACTCAGACACCCCAGCCCTATTGAGTTCCTAGAAAAGAGGGACATTAGGAGAAATTTGTGGTATATCTACTAAACAGTGATTTGTATTTATTTTGTATTAAACGTGAAGTGTCCCTTTATATCTGTTCCTTTAACCATTTAATCACTTCACTTATTAACCCTTAATGTTCAATTCAGGTGCAGGATGTGACTCTGGAGATCACTGAGCTCCTGCAGTGGCTAGACCATGTGGAGGCTCATTTGTCCCTCTCCAGACCTTCGTGGGGGCAACCGGAGTCCACGAGGGAAGCTCTGTCCAAGCACTTGGTGAGGAGTTCGGTGATTTCGGCACAGTGATTATCAGTAATAAGGTAGCCAGGCAGTGTCAGGCAATTCATTGAGAATGTGTCTAATGCTGATCTCTGGAATAGTACTTCAGGTAATAACTAATCAGACTGGCTAATTAATGGTGTGTGGAGTGATCACCCCCAATTTAATTAATGGCAAAGTGGTAGGCACCTTCAGACTGGCTATTTAATTATTTAATTAATGGTAAAGTGATAGGTACCCCCAGACTGGCTATTTATTTAATGGAAAGTGATAGGTACCCCCAGACTGGCTATTTAATTAATGGTAAGGTGATAGGTACCCCCAGACTGGCTATTTAATTTAATTAATTGTAAAGTGATAGGCACCCCCAGACTGGCTATTTAATTAATGGTAAAGTGATAGGTACCCCCAGACTGGCTATTTAATTTAATTAATGGTAAAGTGATAGGCACTCCCAGACTGGCTATTTAATTATTTAATTAATGTTAAAGTGATAGGCACCTCCAGAGTGGCTATTTAATTAATGTTAAAGTGATAGGTACCCCCAGACTGGCTATTTAATTAATGATAAAGTGATAGGTACCCCCAGACTGGCTATTTATTTAATGGTAAAGTGATAGGCACCCCCAGACTGGCTATTTAATTATTTAATTAATTGTAAAGTGATAGGCACCTCCAGAGTGGCTATTTAATGGATGGTAAAATGATAGGCACCTCCAGACTGGCTATTTAATGGATGGTACCCCCAGACTGGCTATTTAATTAATGGTAAAGTGATAGGCACTCCCAGACTGGCTATTTAATTATTGGTAAAGTGATAGGCACCCCCAGACTGGCTATTTGATTATTTAATTAATGTTAAAGTGATAGACACCCCCAGACTGGCTATTTAATTAATGGTAAAGTGATAGGCACCCCCAGACTGGCTATTTAATTAATGGTAAAGTGATAGGCACCCCCAGACTGGCTATTTAATTAATGGTAAAGTGATAGACACCCCCAGACTGGCTATTTAATTAATGGTAAAGTGATAGGCACCCCCAGACTGGCTATTTAATTAATGGTAAAGTGATAGACACCCCCAGACTGGCTATTTAATTAATGGTAAAGTGATAGGCACCCCCAGACTGGGTATTTAATGGATGGTGTTCCTGTCTCAGGATCTGTGTAAAGAGATGGAGTACAAGCAGCACACGTATAATAGTGTACGGGATCGGCTGCAGCGCCTCTTGGCATCGTGCCCGCTACATCACGGCTCCAGCACGGAGCACCAGCTGCGGATTCTGGAACAGAAGTGGGAGAGTGTGCACACCAAGGTTCAGGACAGGAAGGTAGGTACCCACCGGCTCTGTCAGTGGCATAGATCTCATTGTAGATTGCGCCATTTATCATACGACCTTGCCATCTTGTTTTATAACCATAATGGCTCACTACGTACAATAATTCACTGTTTGCAGAAGGAATGCTCAGAATGTGATTGTATATCTATGGAAGGTTAGTCCTCAAATTGCCACTCATCCTTCCAATGCTAATTACATGAATATCTGCACGAAGCCTGGGTACTAGGGAATCTAACGGTACTGTTCCTAGTTAAAGGGACACTCTAGGCACCATAACCACTACATAATGTACAATTTGACAATGAGTTGCAAGGACTCATGGTCACTGTTGTTGGTGCCCACTGGCAAACTATACAACAGATTTCTAGAGGACAGCACGCAGTGACTCCTGGTACCATAACCACTACAACAAACTGAAATGACTATAGCGCCTAGAGTGTCCTTTAAAATGCTCTGATTAAACTATTATAAATATTATATTATGGTTTGCTGCATGACGGGGCTGTAATGTATGGAGCATGTTGGTATATTAAGCAATCCATGCTAAGACTGCTATTGTGCTACAGGTTTGCTTGTCAGATGGCCTCTCCGTGGTCACAGAATTTCACAGTACGATGCAGGAGCTGACTGTGTGGATTGTGCAGGCAGAGGGTCGCCTCGCTACTTCAAGTCCTCCAAGCGTCATCTTCGAAACTGTGACCAATCAGATTCAGGAGCACAAGGCAAGTTTGCAGAGAGAACACTGTGTATAACAATACTAACATTCCTCTGGGAAGGAGAAATGGGCATTTCTGTTAAGGGGACAGCTGACTACATCCGTGAAGAATCTCCCAAGGAGTAGAGATAATAAGTGTGAATATTGCTCCCAATCCCCCAAACATGAGCCTAGACTTCATGAAGGGGTAAAATGATCTGTTTAGCCCCATTAAGGACACAGCACCAAAAGCGTCTCTTGCACTTAAGGACACAAGTCGTTTTCACATTTTGTGCTGTTTGCGTTCAACTGCAATTTGCATTTTACTATTTTATTGCACCAGCATATATTATATACCGTTTTCTAAATTGATGTAACATATACATATATAAATGCTTATTTATTATAAAAAAAGCCCCCAAAATTTTAAATATTGTTTTTTTTTTTTACAGTTTTTGCAATAATAATGTGTGCATAATTAGTGCAGGTTAAGGAAAGTGATTAAAAATAAATTCATTTGGTTGTTCTGATTTACAGAATATATAATGTGTCTGGGATTTTACGTTTTTTTTTTTTTGGTAGTTACAGGTCACAAAGCACAGGAGTAAAATAAACTTTTGTGGAGCGATTTTAGAATTTGGTATGTTTGTCTTGTAAGCTTAATAGCCATAAAAGAAAACAAAACTGCCACACAAAAGTATATATTTATATAACGTAGACATCACGGGCTATTTACCTAAGGTTGGTTTGACACTTTCTATGTAGCCATTTCACCGCCAACCTCTGCTAAATATTGGAGTAAAATTTTGTTTTTTTTTTGGTTTTTGGCACACAAGCTTATAACAAAGAAATTCTCATGTGTAATTCGTAAAGTTAGTGTGTGCTATTCCTGTACAAAGTTTTATTTTGTGTTCAGCTACGAATAAAAATACACAACCTAAAATGAATAAAAACAGAGAGGGACCATTGTGTACTTTTATTCATATCTATATTTGCAAAGACACAGAGGAGTCTTCACCCTACCTTTTAATTTATTATTATTTATTCCCCTACTTCACTACTAGATTTGCATGCCACAAGGGTAATATTGCATTTTAAAAAAAAATTATTTTAGAAACATAGAAACATAGAATGTGACGGCAGATAAGAACCATTCGGCCCATCTAGTCTGCCCAATTTTCTAAATACTTTCATTAGTCCGTGGCCTTATCTTATAGTTAGGATAGCCTTATGCCTATCCCACGCATGCTTAAACTCCTTTACTGTGTTAACCTCTACCACTTCAGCTGGAAGGCTATTGCATGCATCCACTACCCTCTCAGTAAAGTAATACTTCCTGATATTATTTTTAAACCTTTGTCCCTCTAATTTAAGACTATGTCCTCTTGTTGTGGTAGTTTTTCTTCTTTTAAATATAGTCTCCTCCTTTACTGTGTTGATTCCCTTTATATATTTAAATGTTTCTATCATATCCCCCCTGTCTCGTCTTTCCTCCAAGCTATACATGTTAAGATCCTTTAACCTTTACTGGTAAGTTTTATCCCGCAATCCATGAACCAGTTTAGTAGCCCTTCTCTGAACCCTCTCTAAGGTATCAATATCCTTCTGAAGATACGGTCTCCAGTACTGTGTACAATACTCCAAGTGAGGTCTCACCAGTGTTCTGTACAATGGCATGAGCACTTCCCTCTTTCTACTGCTAATACATCTCCCTATACAACCAAGCATTCTGCTAGCATTTCCTGCTGCTCTATTACATTGTCTGCCTACCTTTAAGTCATCAGAAATAATCACCCCTAAATCCCTTTCCTCATATGTTGAGGTTAGGACTCTATCAAATATTCTGTACTCTGCCCTTGGGTTTTTACGTCCAAGATGCATTATCTTGCACTTATCCACATTAAATGTCAGTTGCCACAATTCTGACCATTTTTCTAGTTTACCTAAATCATTTGTCATTTGGCTTATCCCTCCTGGAACATCAACCCTGTTACATATCTTAGTATCATCAGCAAAAAGACATACCTTACCATCAAGACCTTCTGCAATATCACTAATACAAATATTAAAGAGAATGGGTCCAAGTACAGATCCCTGAGGTACCCCACTGGTGACAAGTCCAAGCTTCGAATATATTCCATTAACTACAACCCTCTGTTGCCTGTCACTCAGCCACTGCCATTTTGTGTTCAGTTACATCTGCTGAGTACAACGATACCCCCATTGTATGTCTGGCACTATTTCGTGAAGCTACAGTGCCATATAGGAGACCTGTTCTTTTCAGTATTTACAGTAAATGGATTTGATGGGCCTAAGTTTCAATTTGGGGCATTATAGCAGTTTGACTGTTTGTAAAAAAAAAAAAAAAAAGGCCTACCATTTGTAAAAGTAGACACCCCAGGGTATCTTGTATGGTGCATATTGTGCCTTAACATGCCCCCATTTTTTCACCAATGTATGTTAAAGTTTGTGGTAAAAAAAAAAATTTGGGCCTTTTTTCTACATACGTATTACATTTTTGCTGGGCATTTTGTATATTTGATATGTGCCACTGATGTAGATTAATTTAGAAATAAACAAAAATGTTTAAAAGTCTATCTGTTCCTGTCCAAATCTGAGATGAATAAATTGCGTATACGCAGAAGTAAGTTCACACTGACACATGCAGTTCAGGTTAAAAACACTTCAGGAAATTTATTAGCATCTAGTTAAAAAGCGGGCACGCAGGCCTTTTTATATGCAAAATGACATCATCATTGAATATCAGATAATAACAAATAAACATCATTAATTGGGTTAAATGTTAAGTGGCTATGTCAGTGTCCACCCATTAATTTTATTAATTGGCTCAGAGATTTGAGTGACTAGTGAGGCACCCTCCCATCATGGGATGTCGTCGCCATTGCTCTTTAGCACGAGGCTTACTCGGTGGAAAGGGGGGCTTGGGCGTCATTTTACGTAGTTAGTGATGTCAGTCTCGTGGTCTGTTCCAAGGTTCTTTTATGAATAGAACATTTCATTTTGTCACTGTTCTCCTGGCCTTGGATTATACTATGTTGCAAGTCAACGGAGATCCGCTAACTCCGGGGCTAGTTATGTCCTTAGAGAGAGAAAATACAATCTCTTATTCATTATACTGAATACTGTCAGGAAATTCTGTCATGTAAGGTGAACAAAATGGAGTTAGTACAATAATTCAATACAGGTTCTAATAAAGATTTTAATAATTCTACATCAGTCCCCCCTATGAAATGTTAGATTCTAAAAGATAATCTTTATTTGTTAGTATCAGAAGACGTGTTAGCCCAAAGGCACAGAAACCCCGTGACCCGCTAGCTAGGTGTTATTGCAAAGTGCAAAGCTGTCCCTTCGTCTGTCCCTAATTGGCTAACTCATCTGTCCGCTGGGCACTCGAACACTTCACTCCATGGGTATCCCGAGGTGGCTAACCCACCACATCTCCGCACGGTAGACTTCCCAGACAGACAGATGCTGTCCCTAAGCTGGTCCCTTCCTAGAACTCTTGCACTTTATCAATAAACGGGATAGATTGTAGCGGTATACAGGGCGAGTTGACTTTTTGTAAATCTTGGTCATCAACTGTGAGGTGTGCGAAAGTGGGTGCCGCTTGGTCTACAGTCTTCAAGAGGAGCTTTCTCAGACAAGGGAGGACACAACAAACGAGAAGAGCAAAGATAAAAAGGAAAATTAGTATTGCTATACCAATATGCATCAAAGCTTTTTTTCCATCCTGTCATCCAACCAAACCATCTCTTCCAGGGATCTTTTATCCCAGAGTTCCCCTTTAGCTCCTCAGAGAGCTCTTTCAATTTTCCTATAGCTAAGGTTACTTTACCATTGGGGCCTGTGTTTTCTGGGATGTAAGTACAACATGTCATGGTGTCAGGCAGAATTTTACATACCCCTCCTTTTTCTGCTAGAATCATATCTAAAGCCATTCTATTTTGGAATGACATTTGGGACGTAGCCTGCAACTGTTCGGCCAAACCCTGAAGGGCATCCTTGGTGTAATTAACAAACCGTTGTTGGTTGTAGTAGATGTAATTTATCCAATTTAAATTCTTGTTTGCAGTGACTATGGTAAAAAGTGATTCAAATCCTGCAGCAACTTCATCCCTGGCTTTAAACTCATTGGGCACCCCCCTAGGTACCCTAATGGCATCAATGTAAATATGAGGGTCAAAACTGCCTTTTACTGGGGCTTCACGCTTTACCTTGGTTGGTGAGTGTTTGGACTCATGAGTATCGGGGTGTGTGTCAGAGATAATATGTATGGGCATGATTGCTTTAGCCAGAGTACACCCCCCCACCATTCTTTATCCATTCTTGATCTCAGCTGTAGATCCCCACACAACCAGTAAATATCCCCCAATGATCTAGTGTGGAATTGTAGGAGGTTCATAGAGACAGTTCTGTAGGTGGCACAATAACCTTTAGAGAAGTTACCCACAAATTTACCAATTCCATCATAATTAGCATAACAGGTATAATTACCTTTTTAGACGGTAACACCATCTGGGGGTTTGCAATCTTTGACTAGAAGAGGATACTCTACTGTCCATGCTTTACATATGGACCTATTGAAATTGTAGTGATAGGCAAAAAGACTCAGAACACATTCTTCTATATCTACTGGCAAAGTTGAAGGCACAGTGCCCAGGTGC
>OW240915.1:331376158-331433109 GCA_933207985.1 Pelobates cultripes
TCAATACATGTTACAAAAAAAACATATCCTCTTTTTTTTGTAACATGTATTGATACATTGTTATTGTTTTTATTGTGGTCCCTGAGGAAGTTCATACAGAACGAAACGCGTAGGATCTTTTTTCTGCTATATATATCCTATGCTGAATTGTGACGGCTCATTTTTTATTGAATACATTTCTAAGTTTTTTACTTTTATCCGTGGAACTCCTGTGTTGGATCAAACATCCAGAGGTGAAAAGAGGGATTTGTTGGCCCACCATTACATCCCGATGAATGCCTATACCTGTCTACATCTAGTGAGTGTATACATTGCTGCGCACTATTTAGTGTTCTTACAATATTACACTATATTTTGTTTTATGTCCTTTTTGTAGATTTACACAGCCGTATCCCGAACTGTTTCTGTTGTAGTTTTCAAAGCAATGCTGGAGTCTGTGAATGTTCAAGCAATATAATTACCAAGACTTTGAAAGTTTTCTACATATCATAGAATCGTGCTTAGTTGGTATTTGCAGATACCCGTGGGTGGAAGGCGGATGTATATTTACAATTAAATGTCAGAAATGGTAAGACTCTCAGTATGATAGCATGTTGGTAATATCATTGTATTGTACAGCGCCCCCTGCAGACGAGCACAGATAGATAGAGATGGAGGAATACACCACCTTGTGCTCCAGTAGCTGAGCTTGTACAGTTTGTACATCGAGCTGGACATGGCTGAGTTGCTCCAGGCGTTCCTCTGTCTTAGAAAGGTGGGCACGCTCCGACTGTACAACTTGCTCCAGCTAGACAGACACAACGAGAAACAAAATAACTGCACTGATACACAGGTTCATCATCAGGTCTGCATCCAATGTAAGAAAGAGGGTTAGAAGGACTCAGGGCCGTTTGAAGGAATTTAGGGGCCCCAAGCAAAATGGACATGGAGGCCACCCCATCCCCTCCTCTCCACCCCCTCCCACACTCACGCAAAGGCTACAGGAACTACAGCATAGCCATACAGTTTAAGTTCACCCACACTTTATATAAATAAAAAAAAATTACAGTGCAAATACTGCTGTTGCATATAATGTGCATAAAATTTGAACATTTTCAACAACTGAACATTTGCAAAAAACACCACTGTACCATAAAATCAAATATACATTAAAAAAGTGCACAATAACTAAATCCAACATACTTAAAGGGACTCTCCAGTGCCAGGAAAACAATCTGTAGGTCCCCTCTGCAGGTCCCCTCTCCCTCCCACCCCTCATCCCCGGTTGCTGAAGGGGTGAAAACCCCTTCAGTGACTTACCTGAGACCCCTACCAATGTCCCTCGGCGGTGGTTTCGGGTCGCTGCCGCTCCTCCCCTTCATCACATCAGCCGGCGGGGAAGACTGATCCCGCCCGCCAACTGAGCAGACCTAATGCGCATGCGTGGCAATTAGAGCTCTCCATAGGAAAGCATTGAAAATGTTTTTCAATGCTTTCCTATGGGGAATTGAGCGATGCTGGAGGTCCTCACACAGCGTGAGGACATCCAGCGACGCTCTAGCACAGAAAACCTGTGCTATGAAGCAGGAAGTGCTTTAAAACACACACACACTAACAGACACACACTAACAGACGCACTCACATTAACATATTTCAGTTCTCACAACATGTGCAAATTATCGAAAACCGCTCCCCTCGTCCTTCTTACTCCCCCTCTCTGTGTCCTTACTCCCCCTCCCTGCGTCCTTCTTACTCCCCCTCCCCATGTTTTTTTTTTACTCTCGTCTCCCCATGTTTTTTTTACTCCCCCCCCATGTTTTTTTTACTCCCCCCATGTTTTTTTTACTCCCCCTCCCCCTCCTATGTTCTTCTCACCTCCCCTTTCCTGTAGCGTGGCCGAGCCCCTCTTCCTCCTGTCAGTCCGGCTGGGTACCACGCGGTACAGGAGATTCAGCTTCCTGCACTTCCTGCACTTCCTGTCAGTCCGGCCGGGAATAGGAAACTGAATCTCCTGTACCGCGCGGTACCCAGCCGGGCTGACAGCCAAGAGGAAGAGGAGCTCGGCCACGCTACAGGGAAGGGGAGGACGGAGGTGACGAGAGAGGAGTGCTGCAGCCGCCTGCGGCTCTCTATAGAGCGCTCAGGCGACTGCAGCCTTATAGGAAACACTGGCCTTGCTTGGGGCCCCAAACAATTGCTTGGTTTGCCTGCCCGCTAGTGACGGGCCTGGAAGGACTCATGGGAGAGGTTCTTGAGGCAAGGTGGGCTTATAGAACGTGTGAGGAGATCACTATAGCCATGTAAGCAGGGTATGTTGGCCAACATGTGAACTAACAGAAATGGAAGAATAGAACATTCAAATAAAAAGTCCTTGTCGAGCTGAGCGGAATGTGACTTCACTCTGAATTAAGTAGATTTACATATTTTATTGTGGTATTTTTTGTAGCATTTTCATTTTGCTGTAAAGTTGACCAAACCTGGAACATGTTGTTAATTTAACATGTGGGAGGATTTAGGATGTGCTGCTACAAAGGGCATTAATCCAGGAAGCACCTCCAGTGGCCATCTAAGGAGTGGCCACTGGAGGTATTCCTAAGGGGGACTGTAAACACTTTCTCTGAAGTGTTTGCATGAAAATGCCTGAAAACAATGATTATACTCACCAGATCAACTACATTAAGCTGTATTTGTTCTGGTGACTATAGTGTCCCTTTAATATAATTAGTGTAATACCTTCTCCATGTCACTGGCACTGAGTGCGGTTTGCTCCGTTCCTCCCTCAGTCGCGCACACCAGCTTCTCCATACGTCCCAACCATAGAGATATGTCTTCCTGAGATGGGTCAAGTTGAGACCTGGCTTCTAGAGTTTGCTCAAGTCGTTGCAGGATATCTCCAGCGCTCTGGGCAATGATAATATATCGAACCCTCAGAGTATTCATCTTCTCCTGGCTGAGCTGTGCTTCTTCCCCTGGATAACAGGAGTACTCATTGTCTCGGCATCTCTTACATATTATGAATTCTTATATTCACCTTCGTGATCTCTTCTGTAATCTCCACTGAGACTAAATTCCCTTCTTTTGTTATCACTCTGACCCTTATTTCCTTTGACTTAGTCACTGTCTCTTTCATATATCTGCATTGTCATTGATGGGATGATTCTATAGACCTATTCCCATGACCAATGGAACCCTTTAACCATCGAAGTTCTGCTAAGCCTACCTGCTATCTACTGACATTAACAAGAACCTCCCAGAAAATTTGCCTTTATATAACTATTTAAGGTATCACCTACCTGTTACTAACTCCAACAGCATCTGTCCCTTTTCCAAAACCTTGTCAAGGTCTTCTGGCTTAGAATGGATGTCTTTGCATAGAAGCTGTTGTCAATGATACAAAGAGTGATTACTTAATCCTGACGGTCTTTGTATGTAGGAATCGTATGTAATCAATGTAAAACAAAATAATGGAAAGAATGGAGAGAAAATGATATATCTGATCTTTACCAAGGAGCTTTACAATTGATATGGTAAATAAGAACACAGCAGATTAGATGGACATCTTGTGAACATACCTGGGCCTCTGTGTAAGCCTCCTTGATCTGGCTCTTTGGACCACTGGCGCACCACAGATCTGCCAACTTTCGTTCCATGGCACCTAGCCAGTCCTGGAAAGTGTCTAGTGATTCCTGGAAGCCTTGTGCCACTGGAGTGATCTTCTCCAACTGACGGTATCTTAGACAATGACAGCCATGATATACTCCATTAATCAGAGAAAATTTACAGGAGATTTAATTCAATCTGAATTAATTTCTGAGGCACTGTCATCACTTTTATCGATTTAGTGAAACAGTTCCAGAGAGGATGACCCATCTTAATTTAATATTCTAACATTTTTTTTATGTTTAGGAAGGGACAGCAATGTCCAATTATTGTTATAATTTGTATCTATTGAATAGTCGTGGTATGTTAGGCTATTGCAAAAATGTTAGTAGAATATGTTGATAAAATGAGTGTTGGGTTCAAGTTAAAAGGGTCCAATAAAGGCATGCAGCGGGTTTAACATTGCAAACCATTTAGATAAAACGTCCCCTGAGCACTAAAGCCAACATGCCGGATGTGGCCCTGTAATGGCTGGCGTGGCTTATGAAACCACTTTCACATTTTAAGTCAAATGAAATCTCCAGTAAGTTTTTATGAAATAGATAGATAGTTTCTGAATATTTGTAAGTTAACTCAAAAGTAATTACAATATGCAGTTTTGTGTATAGAATCCTGTCAGGGTTATTTTCATGAATTTAGTCGGAATAGAAAATCTGAGGTAAGAAATATCTGATGTTATTTTGCCCAGGTTTTAGCGAATGACCCTGTGTCTGAGCTAAAATCCCTTCCACACTGTAATTCATAACTGACAAATCTGGCATTGCTCATGGCTCTCAGAGGATTTTAATAAATGGTCTCACCTGGATTCTGATTTCTGGAGAAGAGAGTCCCACCGTTCCTGGAGCTGTGAAAGGGGGTCTCGATGCCCCTCATGGACCACATCCTGAATGGGGAGGGGTTGAGTTGGAGTATTCCTGTCCCATAAGAATCTTTCTATTCTGGGTCTCTTTTCCTGGATGAGTCGCTGAAGAAGCTGCCCCATATTAATATAAATTATTTGGTTATTGACAGGCAGCAATTCCTGGGAAACATTCCGAGAACTGAACATTCACCATGGAAACGACAAGAATTTTCCTGCACTACTTTTAGTGGATTCTATTTTGTCATTGTGTTAATCATGTCACATGTAACATGTTAATAAAGTTCCATCCTCACATGAGGCCTAAACCTACAATTTTATCACCAGTGGGTGCCATCCTGGAACTGAGACCAAGTTCTGGCCTCATCTACACTAAACTCCCAGTATGTGCTGCCTGGTTCCTGGACCCGAGTCCAGGAACCAGGCAGCAGGAACCAGGCCCCCCTACACTCTTCAACTGGAATGAGCTGTCTGATTCCTAGAACTGAGACCAAATTCTAGCCTCCCCTACATGTCTTGCCCAGAATTAATTTTCTGGTTCCTAGAACTGAGACCAAGTTCTAGTTTCCTCTACACTCCTCACTTAGAATGATCTGCCTGGTTCCTGGAACCAAGTCCAAGTTTTAGCCTCCACTACACTCCTCGCCCAGAATGAGCGGTCTGGTTCTTGGAACAGAGACTAAGTTCTAGGCTCCCTTACACTCCTCACCCAGAATGAGCTGCCTGGTTCCTGAAACTGAGACCAAGTTCTAGGCTCCCTTACATTCCTCAACCAGAATGCGCAGCTTGGCTCCTGAAACACCTTACTGTTCTTGGATGTATAGATTATATTAAAAGGAAATAATGGTTCTGTAAGTATGTGATTTATGCCGTTTAGGCTCTTTTAGTGCACACGAGAAGTCATTACGAGGCCCTTGGACTTAAAACTCATGTTGTACTGTATGGGGAGATCAGGACACCATACACCACACCGTGTGGGCAGCAGGGTCACTGCATGAGCTGCATCCTCATATGGACTCAAGTTTAATAATTAGATGCCCTCTAATGAGAATTGTCATCTAATCCCATCCTGAAAGCAGATTAATAGGGTCCTCACAATACACATGGGACAAACAGGAAAATCCAATTCAGCTAAAGACTCCATTACCATTTCAAAAGGTCTCATCTCGTCCTGCGAGGGCATTGTGAATGGAGTGCTCTGGAAATGTACTGATTATTTCCCAGGGGTGACTTGATACAAACACTAAGACAGGAGGTGGCTGCGTGGTGGTTCTCAGTTTAGATAACATGAAGATGTGTTTTCATTCATTGACTTTTAATAATTAGCTATGTTGCAGGTCTCTCCCTGGCTCTCTATGGGTGTTAAATAATATTGATTTGAAGATTAAAGGCTCCCATGTGCTGTCTCTATCCTTGGCCTGAGATACCAGGAGCCTCACATAAAAAGTAACAGCAGAACAGATATGTAAAAGGTAAAAAACATCATTGTTTCCTATTACTTTTCCTCCTATGGATACCATCATCAGGGTAATGTCCACGTGTGTGTATATTTAGGATGCAGTGTATATATCTGGTGTGGCCTTACTTGGTGCTCACAGCTGTTAGCACTAATGTTGGGTTCACATGTAGATGTCACATGTTGCATGTGAGTCAGGTAATACGCCATTATCGACCCTGTACTAGTGAATACACATCTATCTGCCTCTAGTCTTTTTGATTTATGACTGTCGGATTAAAAACTTATTTTATTCACTATTTAACTATTTAAGGTATCACCTACCTTTATTCATGCATTAATGTGTGATAGTAACTGGTTGTAGTCATACAAATATACAAATGGACCCATTAAACCCATAATATCAGAATATTCATTTCTGCTTTCTGAGCCATTTCTATGCTGAACAGACAAAAATACAGGAACGGGTTCTGATGTTAGGAACATATTGGAAGTGCCAGCCATGGCTATGCCAGTCCTGGCTCTGCCCATCCAGAGATATGTGGGTGAAAGTCTATGGTATAATGCAATTACTGCAGCCTGTCAATCGATGAAAAAGACCTCACAGCGTGCAAGCTGGCACCAGCTGCCCTCAGGGTGCCCATTCATGCCAAGGTTAATTACTTGGCAAGCAGCTCTCTCCATGCCTATAATAAAGATGGACATTATTTTCTCATCTTTCACGAAGCAATCCTGCTGTTTCTTAGTTATCCCTTGCCCAGTAACGTTACAGAAAATCCCACAAAACACACTGGCCAGACTGGTACCCTAGGTGATGATAATAAGACAGGACGTCCAATCAAGAGGGCACAGATTATCCCAAAATCTGATACAAATCACATGGAAACATCACCCAAACTTTCTATTACACCAACATAGAATCCCGGCACTGCCAGACTTTCTATTACACCTACATAGTATCCCGGCACAGCCAGACTTTCTATTACACCTACATAGCATCCCGGCACAGCCAGACTTTCTATTACACCTACATAGCATCCCGGTACAGCCAGACTTTCTATTACACCAACATAGAATCCCGGCACTGCCAGACTTTCTATTACACCTACATAGAATCCCGGCACAGCCAGACTTTCTATTACACCTACATAGCATCCCGGCACAGCCAGACTTTCTATTACACCTACATAGCATCCCGGCACAGCCAGACTTTCTATTACACCCATACATGCCAGACTTTCTATTACACCTACATCCCGGCACAGCCAGACTTTCTATTACACCTACATAGCATCCCGGCACAGCCAGACTTTCTATTACACCTACATAGCATCCCGGCACAGCCAGACTTTCTATTACACCTACATAGCATCCCGCACAGCCAGACTTTCTATTACACCTACATAGCATCCCTGCACAGCCAGACTTTCTATTACACCTACATAGCATCAGCCAGGCACAGGACAGACAGACTTTCTATTACACCTACATAACATCCCGACCCAGCCAGACTTTCTATTACACCTACATAGCATCCCGGCACAGCCAGACTTTCTATTACACCTACATAGCATCCCTGCACAGCCAGACTTTCTATTAAACCTACATAGCATCCCGGCACAGCCAGACTTTCTATTACACCTCCATAGCATCCCAGGACAGACAGACTTTCTATTACACCTACATAACATCCCGACCCAGCCAGACTTTCTATTACACCTACATAGCATCCCGGCACAGCTAGACTTTCTATTACACCAACATAGCATCCCGGCACAGCCAGACTTTCTATTACACCTCCATAGAATCCTGGCACAGCTAGACTTTCTATAAAACCCACATAGCATCCCGGCACAGCCAGACTTTCTATTACACCTACATAGCATCCCGGCACAGCTAGACTTTCTATTACACCTCCATAGCATCCCAGGACAGACAGACTTTCTATTACACCTACATAACATCCCGACCCAGCCAGACTTTCTATTACACCTACAGAGCATCCCGGCACAGCCAGACTTTCTATTACACCTACATAGCATCCCGGCACAGCCAGACTTTCTATTACACCTACATAGCATCCCAGCACAGCCAGACTTTCTATTACACCTACATAACATCCCGACCCAGCCAGACTTTCTATTACACCTACAGAGCATCCCGGCACAGCCAGACTTTCTATTACACCTACGTAGCATCCCGGCACAGCCAGACTTTCTATTACACCTCCATAGAATCCTGGCACTGCCAGACTTTCTATTACACCTACATAGAATCCCGGCACAGCCAGACTTTCTATTACACCTGTAACGGACCGTTTCTCTCACAAGGGGATAAAATCGGTTTAGGCGATAATCCCCTTTCCCATAGACCAGCAGCTACTGCAATCACCAACCTCCTGAACTCCAAACTGCACGTATTCACCAACTCTCGAACAGCAGACACAGGAACCCTGGAAGCAGCCGAACAGGAAAAGCAATACAAACGGCTTACACTCCTGGCAGTCAGCACACAATCCAATTCCCCCAATAACGAGACGACACTTCGTTTTGAGGGTTAAGCAGAATCTGAGGTGCTGGCACACCCAGCCTGGTTTTTATTACAGTCTTGCAAATACAGGACCGCCCACAGGGAGGTATAAAACAACCAATCACATCACAGTTACATCCCACATATTCCCTCCCCTTATCCTGAGAGGAAACTCAATTTTATTAAGACACGGAGGCTCCTATTATGCTGCACTCTTTCTTTATTTTCCCTCAGCAGCAAAGAAAATTTTTTTAAAAACGTAATCAAAGTTAACAATAAACAGTCTGAGAGGAGTATCCTAGCAACAGGAACAGCCAATCGGATTCCACTCTCCAGCATAATAGGCTCTGTGAACCAATCCAATTCCTCTTTCTTTGCTGCTCCCTCAGTTAAGTAACATCAGATCCCATGGTTTCTTAACTGTGGGATCGCTTTTTACATTTTATATTGCTGTTTATATTGCTATTTAGTTACTTATTTATTTATTTAATATTTCTTCTATAAATTGTTTTACTATACTACTCTTTTAAATCGCTTGTTTTTAATATTATGTGTCATTGCTGACCCAGGCGCTTGATGGTTAAACTTTTGAGGGTTATTGAAGTTTTCAACTAATCCCCTCATAGCTTAGTGTTTTTTCTGCCTGTCACTTGGCTGATTTCCTTAACCCTGAGCCGGTGAGTTTCACCGTGCTCGGGGGGGTTTTCTATTTCCCAACCCCGTCCGACCGTTAATGAGGCGAGCGCGCGCGCTCCCCTCCCTGCGCCCATTCACCTCTGTCCCGCTGTTTAGATACCCGCGTTCGGGTATTTGATGCGAACGCACTCTAGGCATTGCGTTCGCACCACGAATTTACATTTCCAGTTTTCTCGCGGTCTAACCCGCGAACGCTTTCCTCCATTGACACAGACGTTCGCCTATGCGAACGCTTCTGTCCCATCCCCGTTCGGGATTTTTTCTCACTATTGCGGCGGCCATTTAGTGCTTTCCCGCGCTCTGCCACTAGCACTGCCCCCCACAGACCGGAACTCTGAGTTGGGAGCTAGTGCTAGTGACGGTCGGACGGCTTTCCTCTCCGGTACCTGTATTAATTCTATGAGTGAACACTTTATTATATTATATTGTACTGTTTTTTCCTTTCACATATTCTGTCCAGTATTATAGATTCCCTCCTACAGGGTTACTCAACCCTCCCCTATAGCTTTTGTTACCAACAGGTTATCATATTTCAGATTCATATATAATCCTGTCAGTCACTGTCATAACTATGCCTTCTGACAAGGATACTCCCTCTGGGTCTATTAACCCTGACAGGGCTGGTTTTCAGGCACCTTCAGGTGTATATGATGATATGGCGGTTCCACCCGCTGAGCTTGATACCCCTGCTGTTATGCAGACCTTGATTGATGACACCATGTCACAGGCTATGACTAAAGCCCTCATGTCGGCCATGGGACTAATGTCTGATTCCATATCCCAGACACTTACACATGCCCTAATCCAGGCGCAAAAATCAGCGCAACCGACTTCGGCCCAGATGGTGCCTGTCACAACCCCTTTACAACCTCAGACCGGCCGCAAGGCCTTGGCAAAAATGAAACATTCCTCAATGCCACAGATGGACAGCCATGCACCTGTCACAGATGGCGCGTCTATACAACCGCGCAAAAGAGCCACTAGCCGGGCAAAATCGGCTAGATTGTGGAAAAGGGCAAGGGCCCAAGTTGATTCTGAGTCTGATCTCAGCGACATTGAGGAGGAGGCTTCTGTTGTTTCGGAAGATCCATCGGATCCCGACTCAGATTGCCCGGCCGGGGACTACGACCATTCTCAGGACTACAGTCCGCTCCAGTCTGACATGCCTGTTGTAGACCACAAGGCACAAAGGGATGTAGATATGATTGTGGATCAACACGGTGAACCCCTGTTTGATCCCGACCTCTTACGCCACCCACGGTCGGCGGAATGGTCCCCCCCAGAACATGTGGCCAAATATATAGCGTCTAGGGTACGCAAGCCTTTAGAAAAGGTGACACGGAATAAACTACGGGCAGAATGCCCGCGCCCCACAGTCCCAGATGATGCCTGCAGCACACCTGCAGTTGACCCAAAGATTACCCAATTCTTGGGAAAGACAGGCTGGAAGCCCAACAAAGGCTTGGAGTTTGCCCTGCGCAATTGCCAAGACAAGGTCTTGGACATCCTGGGCCCAGCTACCAAAATATTCGAAGTGGTCCAAGATGACCAAGAGTTGGATCGGGCCGCCATAAATGGATGGATCCAACGGATTATTTGCCTGATTGGCAATGCCAACACGGCAATAGCCACGGAACGCCGCAAGGCGATACTATTGAAAATAGAACCGAAATTGGTTAATATGGCCCTGAACGAACCGGGCGCCCAAGCTAAGGGTCTCCTATTCGGAGACAATTTTGTCAAGGAATTGGGCTCCTTTGTCCATACATTTACTGCCCTAGATAAGGCGCAATCCAACATGCGCAAGGTGTTTCACCCCAAGGTTTTTGGTGGGGCCGGAAGAGCAAGGAGCCGTCTGTCCGGCCGTGTTAACAGAAGTTCTTTTAGACAGAACAGAGGCTCCTATACGGGACGAGCCAGTTTCACAGAACACCGCAACGCTCCGGCGTTCTTCCCACAGCGTGGACGGCCATGGGTTGCCCGTGGACCACGGAATGCCCACTCCGGACGACGACCTTACGGTAAGTCCTCTCCATTTACGTTCTTCCCTATGGGCAGTGGGGGGCAGACTCCGACATTTTTCCCACATGTGGGCTTGCATATCGTCAGATTCTTGGGTGCTAAACACCATAACAGGATATACAATAGATTTCCTGTCCCTACCCGTGCAATTCTCCCAACCACGAGAAATGTCTTTTTCCCTAGCAGACAAGACCCTGGTCACCCAGGAAGTTTCAGACTTACACCACAAAAAGGCCATTTCAGAAATCCCAATGGCCACGGCAGGTTATGTCAGCAACCTGTTCCTGGTTGCCAAGAAAGGCGGCGGGGTCCGCCCAGTGATCAATCTGAAACAACTCAACACTTACGTCTCTTACAACCATTTCAAAATGGAAGGAATACATTGTCTAAGAGATCTCCTCCAACCAGCGGATTGGATGGTGAAACTGGATCTCAAAGACGCTTATCTTACAGTGCCGATCGCCCGGCACCATCAGGATTTCCTGCAATTCATCTGGCAGGGCAAGAAGTGGAGGTTCACCTGTCTCCCTTTCGGGCTGTCATCGGCCCCGTGGTGCTTCACCAAACTCATGAAGCCCGTGACGGCCTTTCTTCGGAGCCGAGGAGTGCGTCTTATAATCTATCTGGACGACATCCTCATTATGGGCCAATCCGCCCAAATTGCACGGACCCATTTGAACTGGACTCAGACCCTATTACAGAACTTGGGCTTCCTCATCAATTGGGACAAATCCATCTTGACTCCCACTCGACACATAGAGTTCTTGGGTCTCATCGTAGACTCCACGTCTCAGACCCTACATCTACCGATGTCGAAACTGAACAATATCAAAAAGGAAATCAAACGCTCCCTGGCAGCTCCTCAGCTGTCCCTCAAACAGTTGGCAAGGGTGATTGGCCTCCTGGCGGCCTCCATACAAGCCATCTTCCCGGGGCCGCTCCACTACCGGGCGTTACAACGCCTTCACGCTGCCAACCTGAGAGACGGGGTCGCCTACACAGATCTGATCACTCTGAACTCGGAAGCGAAGGACGAACTGACATTTTTGGCACCGCACCAGATCTGGTAATAGAATCAGACGCGAGTTTACACGGCTGGGGTGCTCGCTGTGGAGACATCTCTACAGGTGGCAGGTGGTCCAACAGCGAAGCTACACTCCACATCAATTGCCTGGAGCTCCTGGCAGGATCCTTTGCGATCCGCAGTTTTTCACCGACCCTGGTACAATGCTCTATCCTTCTGAAGATGGACAATATATCGGCAGTCCGATATATCAACCATCTGGGGGGCACGAAGTCAAAGGTCCTGGCGAACATGGCACGAGATTTTTGGCAGTTTTGCCTGACTCAAGGCATTTCTGTGACAGCGGAGTATATTCCCGGGCTCTGCAACACCACGGCAGATTGGTATTCACGACACCTCCGGGACGCCAGCGATTGGCAATTGGACCCCAAGGTATTCCGAACTATTCAAACAATATGGGGCCCCATGGACAAAGACCTGTTTGCCTCCCGCTTAAATGCGCAACTTCCCCGATTTTTCAGCTGGAGGCCGGACCCAGCATCGCTAGCGACAGATGCGTTCACGCAGGATTGGTCGTCCACAAGGAATTATGCCTTTCCACCGTTTGCACTGATTCCTCGCTGCCTCCTACAGTTACGACGACAGTCGGGAACCCTGGTGCTTGTCGCACCGTTATGGCCCTCCCAACCTTGGTTCCCTCCCCTCCTGGAGATGGCGGTGGACGTGCCTCGAATTCTCCCACACTCCATTTATTTACTGCAGGACCCAGATGGGGCCCCCCACCCCCTGGTGCAGCAGGATCTGCTACGGCTAACAGCGTGGCTAATTTCAGGGGACCTTGGGCAATCGAGGGAGTTTCGGAATCGACTCTCCGCCTTCTCGAGAACGCATGGGCACCCGGCACAAGACAGGCTTATAAGTCTTCATGGGGCAAATGGCGTGATTGGTGCCTGGAACGAGACTTGGATCCCATATCAGCTCCTGTGAGTGATATCCTCCACTTCCTCACGTCCCTGTTTGAGGATGGCAAGGCCTATCGTACAGTGAACCTATACCGCTCGGCCATTTCAGCGGCACACCAGGGGACTGCGGGTGTCCCGATTGGACGACACCCGTTGATATGTAAACTCCTACGTGGCATTAAATTCACCCGACCCCCGCTCCCACGATATTCGATGTTATGGGACGTCTCCGTCGTTCTAAAATTCATTGAATCATGGCCGGACAATGCACAACTGTCCCTGAAACAATTGTCGGCCAAGCTGGCTATACTTCTCTGCCTCATTTCTTGCAAAAGGGTATCCGATGTCAGAGCTCTGGACATTACCGCACGCTCCTACACCACAGAGGGGGTCACCTTCGATATCTCTCGCAGAACGAAGACGTCCTCGAAGTCGGTGTCATACCCAGCGTTCCCCGACAGACCGCTCTTATGCCCAGTCAAGTGCTTACAATCCTATGAGCTCCGCACCTCCACATTTCGGGACATGACAAAACAAGAGCTTTTCATATCCTTCCAGAAACCTCACCTACCGGTGTCTACCCCGACCCTGGCGCGATGGGTCAAATGGATGATGTCCATAGCAGGCATCGACACTTCACTATTCTTACCTCACTCAGTGCGAGGAGCGATGGCTTCCAAAGCCTCCATGATCGGTTGTCGACTGGAAGACATTTTGAAGGCAGCTGACTGGTCCTCAGAATCGACTTTCAGGGATTTCTACTTTAAACCCATTCAACACTTCGCGGGATCTATAATTTCCCAGCTTTAAACCAGCATAATAGGAGCCTCCGTGTCTTAATAAAATTCACAGATTTTACTATTAGCATGACGTAAAGTCATGATTTTATTAACGACACGGAGGCGAGTATTATCCCTCCCACCCATCCCAAGGAAGGATGGAATATGGGTAAGTTGATTTCAAGGTAAGTCCTAGTAGTTTGAGATTGATACGCATTAGGCTTGCCAATACTCCACTTAACTGCTCAGACTTCTTAAACAAATGTCGTGACATGGGACATATTAGGAATTATGTGGACATCCAGTTTAATACAAAGATATTACCATATTTCTCCTTGTCTTACAGCTTAACCTTCTTCAGGTCATTGGAAGTTCCCTTGTTACACGGTTCTCTTGTCTGGACTGGATGATTACACTACTTCGGGATCGCAAATCAAGAGGAATTGGATTGGTTCACAGAGCCTATTATGCTGGAGAGTGGAATCCGATTGGCTGTTCCTGTTGCTAGGATACTCCTCTCAGACTGTTTATTGTTAACTTTGATTACGTTTTTAAAAAATTTTTCTTTGCTGCTGAGGGAAAATAAAGAAAGAGTGCAGCATAATACTCGCCTCCGTGTCGTTAATAAAATCATGACTTTACGTCATGCTAATAGTAAAATCTGTGAATTATACATACAGTTAAAACATACTTTCTACCCAACTTTCATAACTCTAAAACCATACATCACATTCACATAAAATTACATATGCACAATCAATCCATTCAGGGGAACAACATATTCAAAAATGGCACAAATCAGGTAAGGGGTTCAAAAGTTAGTAAAAAGTCCTTTGTGACTAAATGAAGCATGGCTTTCTGGCCCAAACCAGTTTCAGAGTCTTCTATCCTGGAGATAAGTAATTCAATTATCTCCCAGGACAGACACAAGACTCCATTAAGACACAAGCACTTTAAAATACTCCATACATACAGACATTTCACATATCCCCAGATAGCTCAGGTCTGAGCGCACATTATTAAGTGAATGGCGCTCAGACCACACGAATACAGTTTAATCGCCATGGAGCCAAAGTCTTTACAGTCAGTTTCATACAAATGGGCTCCATGGGATTCCTATCTGGGGTATAACACATTCAAACACATCTACCGAACCCCAGGCAGAAAAGCACGAATACAGCTTTTCTGCAGGCAAAAATAAAGTCTTTTAAAAGGGGGCCATAGTCAGATGGCAGGAGGCTGGCAACCAGGCTTCTCCAGTGCACAGTGGCGAGGTTGGTTTCGCCACACTTCTCCCCTTTACCAATCAGACTAACAGGGTATCTGACCTCCTGCCGGTCAGTGCCCTTGTTAGTCCAGCAGCCCACCCACAAAACACAATCAGTAATACAGCCCACCCACAATAACTGGCTACTACACCTGGGTAGAGGAGAACTTTGTCCGTGTCCAGGTGCCTCACCATGGCTGTGTGGGTGACTGGTCAGCGTACTGGGTGGGTTGCTGAGTGGGCAGAGACCAGCGGTACTCTGTCCTGGTGCCAGCACTACCACGGGAGTAGTCTGGTTGGAGCCTGGTTGCTGGAGGGGGGGACAGACTGTCTCCCCTTTGCCTAAACAGTCCTGCTGCTGGGGGACAGGACCGACTGTTCCTACCCCCGGTGGTGCATGTGCAGAGACCACTGTCCCCTCTGCACTGTTGTGGAGATTACTGTCTCCCCTTGGTGGGCTAAGCTGCGCTGGGGAGAGGGGGTAACAAGCTCCTCTCCCATACATACTTTCAGCCGCTGGGGAGAGGGGATAACAAGCTCCTCTCCCTGACACTCTCTCTGCTGTTGAAGGGGGAGACCGACTGTCTCCCCTTTCAATAATTTGTCCTGTTGCTGGGGAGAGGTGATAACTGGTTCCTCTCCCTGGAACACTCTCTGCTGTTGGAGAGGGGGACCAACTGTCTCCCCTTTTAATATATTGCCCTGCTGCTGGGGAGCGAGACCGACTGTCTCCGCTTCCTGCAGGAACACACTGCCGCTGGGGAGGAAGGACGACACCTTCAGCTCCCTGGGACACACACTGCCGCTGGGGAGGAAGGACGGCACCTTCAGCTCCCTGGGGTACACACTGCCGCTGGGGAGGAAGGACGACACCTTCAGCTCCCTGGGGTACACACTGCCGCTGGGGAGGAAGGACGCACCTTCAGCTCCCTGGGATACCACTGCCACTATGGGAGGAAGGGCCGGTACCTTCCAGCTCCTGGGATACCGGCTGGGGAGGAAGGTGGCACCTTCAGCTCCCTGGGATATACACTGCTGCTGGGGAGGAAGGACGGCACCTTCAGCTCCCTGGGATGCACACTGCCGCTGGGGAGGAAGGACTGCACCTTCAGCTCCCTGGGGTACACACTGCCGCTGGGGAGGAAGGACTGCACCTTCAGCTCCCTGGTATACACACTGCCGCTGGGGAGGAAGGACGGCACCTTTGGCTCCCTGGGGTACACACTGCCGCTGGGGAGGAAGGACGGCACCTTTGGCTCCCTGGGATACACACTGCTGCTGGGGAGGAAGGGCGACACCTTTGGCTCCCTGGGACACACACTGCCGCTGGGGAGGAAGGACGGCACCTTTGGCTCCCTGGGCTACACACTGCTGCTGGGGAGGACGGACGACACCTTCCCAGCTCCCTGGGATACACACTGCCGCTGGGGAGGAAGGACGACACCTTCAGCTCCCTGGGATACACACTGCCGCTGGGGAGGAAGGACGGCACCTTTGGCTCCCTGGGGTACACACTGCCGCTGGGGAGGAAGGACGGCACCTTCTGCTCCCTGGGACTCACACTGCCGCTGGGGAGGAAGGACGACACCTTTGGCTCCCTGGGACACACACTGCCGCTGGGGAGGAAGGACAACACCTTCAGCTCCCTGGGACACACGCTGCCGGTGGGGAGGAAGGACGGTACCTTCAGCTCCCTGGGACACACACTGCCGCTGGGGAGGGAGGATGGCACCTTTGGCTCCCTGGGACACACACTGCCGCTGGGGAGGAAGGACGACACCTTCAGCTCCCTGGGATACCCACTGCCGCTGGGGAGGAAGGACGGCACCTTTGGCTCCCTGTAACTCACATGGCCGCTGGGGAGGAAGGACAACACCTTTGGCTCTCTGGAACTTACTCAGCAGCTGGGGTGTCTCCCCCCTGGCCGACTCTGCTAGGGCTTGCAGGTACTCTCCTATTGTTTTCTTGGCGATTCGCACTGTACTCTCCGCGGGGTTGGGTCCACAGAGCGACAGCACCGCATTAACCTCTCTGTCAAACTGCTCTTGAGTGTAGCCAGGCGCCATGCTTCCTCTGCCGAAGTTGGTTCCTTTGTAGATAGGGTCGCTGTACGGGTACTAATGTTGCCCTCAATTGTAATCCAGGCACTGGTGTTGTCTTGTAGCTGTCCTTCTGGTTGTAGGAACGATCCCGCCGCTGCCACCAATTGTAACGGACCGTTTCTCTCACAAGGGGATAAAATCGGTTTAGGCGATAATCCCCTTTCCCATAGACCAGCAGCTACTGCAATCACCAACCTCCTGACTCCAAACTGCACGTATTCACCAACTCTCGAACAGCAGACACAGGAACCCTGGAAGCAGCCGAACAGGAAAAGCAATACAAACGGCTTACACTCCTGGCAGTCAGCACACAATCCAATTCCCCCAATAACGAGACGACACTTCGTTTTGAGAGTTAAGCAGAATCTGAGGTGCTGGCACACCCAGCCTGGTTTTTATTACAGTCTTGCAAATACAGGACCGCCCACAGGGAGGTATAAAACAACCAATCACATCACAGTTACATCCCACATATTCCCTCCCCTTATCCTGAGAGGAAACCCAATTATACATACAGTTAAAACATACTTTCTACCCAACTTTCATAACTCTAAAACCATACATCACATTCACATAAAATTACATATGCACAATCAATCCATTCAGGGGAACAACATATTCAAAATGGCACAAATCAGACAAGGGGTTCAAAAGTTAGTAAAAAGTCCTTTGTGACTAAATGAAGCATGGCTTTCTGGCCCAAACCAGTTTCAGAGTCTTCTATCCTGGAGATAAGTAATTCAATTATCTCCCAGGACAGACACAAGACTCCATTAAGCACATGGTTGCAAAAAGACACAAAACACTTTAAAATACATAAAGTCACATTTATTACATAAAACACAGACATGTAACATATCCCCAGATAGCTCAGGTCCGAGCGCACATTATTAAGTGAATGGCGCTCAGACCACACGAATACAGTTTAATCGCCATGGAGCCAAAGTCTTTACAGTCAGTTTCATACAAATGGGCTCCATGGGATTCCTATCTGGGGTATAACACATTCAAACACATCTACCGAACCCCAGGCAGAAAAGCACGAATACAGCTTTTCTGCAGGCAAAAATAAAGTCTTTTAAAAGGGGGCCATAGTCAGATGGCAGGAGGCTGGCAACCAGGCTTCTCCAGTGCACAGTGGCGAGGCTGGTTTCGCCACAACACCTACATAGCATCCCGGCACAGCCAGACTTTCTATTAAACCTACATAGCATCCCGGCACAGCCAGACTTTCTATTACACCTACATAGCATCCCGGCACAGGCAGACTTTCTATTACACCTACATAGAATCCCGGCACAGCCAGACTTTCTATTACACCTACATAGCATCCCTGCACAGCCAGACTTTCTATTAAACCTACATAGCACAGCCAGACTTTCTATTACACCTACATAGCATCCCGGCACAGCTAGACTTTCTATTACACCTACATAACATCCCGACCCAGCCAGACTTTCTATTACACCTACATAGCATCCCGGCACAACCAGACTTTCTATTACACCTACATAGCATCCCGGCACAGCCAGACTTTCTATTACACCTACATAGAATCCCGGCACAGCCAGACTTTCTATTAAACCTACATAGCATCCCTGCACAGCCAGACTTTCTATTAAACCTACATAGCACAGCCAGACTTTCTATTACACCTACATAGCATCCCGGCACAGCTAGACTTTCTATTACACCTCCATAGCATCCCAGGACAGACAGACTTTCTTTTACACCTACATAACATCCCGACCCAGCCAGACTTTCTATTACACCTACAGAGCATCCCGGCACAGCCAGACTTTCTATTACACCTACATAGCATCCCAGGACAGACAGACTTTCTATTACACCTACATAGCATCCCGGCACAGCCAGACTTTCTATTACACCTACATAGCATCCCGGCACAGCCAGACTTTCTATTACACCTACATAGCATCCCTGCACAGCCAGACTTTCTATTACACCTCCATAGCATCCCAGGACAGACAGACTTTCTATTACACCTACATAGCATCCCGGCACAGCCAGACTTTCTATTACACCTACATAGCATCCCGGCACAGCCAGACTTTCTATTACACCTACATAGCATCCTGCACAGCCATACTTTCTATTAAACCTACATAGCATCCCGGCACAGCCAGACTTTCTATTACACCTACATAGACTTTCTATTACACCTACATAGCCGGCACAGCCAGACTTTCTATTACACCTACATAGCATCCCGGCACAGCTAGACTTTCTATTACACCAACATAGCATCCCGGCACAGCTAGACTTTCTATTACACCTACATAGCATCCCTGCACAGCCAGACTTTCTATTACACCTACATAGCATCCCGGCACAGCCAGACTTTCTATTACACCTACATAGCATCCCAGCACAGCCAGACTTTCTATTACACCTACATAGCATCCCTGCACAGCCAGACTTTCTATTAAACCTACATAGCATCCCGGCACAGCCAGACTTTCTATTACACCTCCATAGCATCCCAGGACAGACAGACTTTCTATTACACCTACATAACATCCCGACCCAGCCAGACTTTCTATTACACCTACATAGCATCCCGGCACAGCTAGACTTTCTATTACACCAACATAGCATCTCGGCACAGCTAGACTTTCTATTACACCAACATAGCATCCCGGCACAGCCAGACTTTCTATTACACCTACATAGCATCCCGGCACAGACAGACTTTCTATTACACCAGCATATATTCCCGTCACAGCCAGACTTTCTATTACACCTACATAGCATCCCGGCACAGCCAGACTTTCTATTACACCTACATAGCATCCCGGCACAACCAGACTTTCTATTACACCTACATAGCATCCTGACACAGTCAGACTTTCTATTACACCTACAGAGCATCCCGGCACAGCCAGACTTTCTTTTTTGTAAATATCTTTTTATTCAAACTTTCGTTTTTGTTGATTTTGCAACATGTCAAAGAGAAACGTGGACTCGCAGGCCCCTCTGGTCATTCACAGAAGCTTATACATCGGAAGGCATGTGATGACATAAGCGTCTGGGCGACTCGCAGGTCGCTTTCTTGAGTAAATAGCATGTGTATTGTGGACTCGCAGGTCCGGTGTTACATGGTGGTGCTTAGTACTCTGTTATATTTGATATGTACCATTTCTACGTTGGGTGGTTTTGCATGCCCCACCGTGGTTGTGTTTTGTTTGTCTATTTCCCATGCCTACCCTGTAGCCTCTAGGCAGTAGTGAGACATGTGGCCATCTGGTGTGTAGGGTCCTTTCAGGGCACGCAGCCCCCCAGTGGTCTTGTGTCCAGGGTCCTACCTGGCAATATTGTGGGGTGTTGGCCCCCTGCCTTAGTATAAGTTGGTTCTGCCCAGCGGTATAGGTGGTGTTGATGGGAATAACCTAAGGGGCATCCTGCGACTCCCTCCAAACTAATGAGCTTTATAGCTCACAAAACAGGCGCTCTTCCACCCCCTTTACTCGCGAGGCCACAGGCCGCCCCGGGCCCCGCAAGTGGTCGCACCCTAGCGGGTGTCGCAGCCCTCCCCACACGCCCCCGCGCCGCCCCCCAGGTCCCCCGAACCCGCGCTCCACCCCGTTCCGACAGTGGGCGGGGGTGAGGTCAGGTGTGGATCGTCCCGCTAGTCTCCCAGCGTCTCCTCCTGGGGATTATCGGTTCCTTCCCCCATGGTCAATTGCATAGTCCGAAATGCCTCTGTACCCACCCGTGCCAACCAGGGTGTCCATGTGTCTAAGTATGTCTGCATTCGGTCTTGGGCTGAATACCAGATCTCCTCTGTGACTCGTAACTCCTCCATTCTAGTAAACCACAGGGAGAGTGTTGGGGTTGCGTCTTTTTTCCAGTACAAAGGTATTAGGTGTTTTGCGACGTTAAGGATTCGGATGGTCAGGGAGCGTTTGTAGCGTGATGTGGGGGTTGTCATGTGGTGTAGGAGGTACGGGGCGGGCCGGAAGGGTGGGACATTGTCTGTGAACATGGCCACCATGGCAGCTATTTGCTCCCAGAACGGTACTATAAGTGGGCATTCCCACCATATGTGAAGAAAGGATCCCACCCCTCTCTTGCACCTCCAGCAGAGGCCATCCGCGTCCAAGTTCATTCTCTGTAAGCGTTCTGGGGTCAGGTACCATTGTGTGAGAACCTTGTAGGCAGTTTCGTGGGTTTTGCTCGCGATTGCGCAATGGTGCACTAGATTGCAAATCTTGTGCCACTGGGTCTCGGTAAATGTTTCCCCTACGGCAGTCTCCCATTTGGACATGAAGGGGGGTGGGGGGTGTCCCTGTTGTCGTTGTAGCATGGAGTAGAGGTAGGAAATGTTATGGGGCATGGGCTCCGGGTCCTGGCACAGCTGTTCGAATGGCGTAAGGTCCCTATATACGTCGGGATGTTGTGGTATAGCAGTGATGTAGTTCTTAATTTGGGTGTATCTAAATTTCGTCATGAAGGGCTGGGTGGGTGTGCCCATGAGCGACTGTAGGGACACTATTTTCCCATTGGTGGTCATGTCTCGGAGTCTGGGTATGGTTTGAGGGAGGACGCAGCGGAGGCTCCCCGGTCTTACCCCCGGTTCAAACTCCGGATTGTACGCCAGAGGCAGTAGCGGGGATGGGAAGGAGGAGAGGCGTAGTTTCCTCGCCTGTGAGTGCCATACGGTGAGGGTGGCGGTGATGAAGGGCTGTTGGTGGACTAGCCGCCTACCAATCAGTGGGTCCAGCCACAGGAGGGCTGAAAGGGGCCTGCCTGCGTGGTGTGTTTCAATAGCCTTCCAGGGTTTGCTAATCCCCTCTTTTGCCCATACCATGGCCCGTTGCATGTGACATGCTTGGTAATACAGTTTGAAATCAGGAACGGCCAGGCCTCCTGCTGTTTTGGAGAGTGTGAGTTGTGTGTACTTGAGCCTGGGTTTAGTACCCTTCCAAATAAATTTAATGAGGAGGGTGCGGATTGTGGAGAAGAAGGTGGTAGGGAGTTGGAGTGGTAGTGTCTGGAATAGGTAAAGTACCCATGGGAGGATGTTCATTTTGGCAATGGCCACCCTGCCGAGCCAGGAGAAGTGAGGTGTGGCCCATTCTGTCAGGTTCTTCCGTAATGTTGCCATCAGTGGGGCGAAGTTCATATGGTAAAGTTTGGATAGGTCGGCCGTGAGCTTCACCCCCAGGTATTTTATAGCGGTGTCTTGCCATTGGAAGGGAAAATTGCGTCGGATTTGGTCTGCCCTCTTCCGGGGGAAGCCAATGTTAAGTATAGAGGATTTAGCGTAATTGATCTTAAGGTTGGCGATTTCTCCGTATGTCTTTAACTCTGCCATAAGGTTTGGGAGGGAGATTTCTGGGTTCGTTATAAAAAATAGCATATCGTCTGCATATGCTGCGATTTTGTGGTGGTCTGCCTCCACCGCCACCCCCGAGATATCTGTGTTGTCCCTTACCGCTTGTAGGAAGGGCTCCAAGGTCAGGATAAACAGAAGTGGCGACAGAGGGCAGCCCTGCCTGGTTCCATTCCTGACCGGGAATGCGTCTGTATAGACCCCATTTATGCACACCCTGGCCGTGGGGGACGAGTAGAGGGCCTCTATCCACTGGCGCATGTGGGTCCCCAGGCCAACATGCTCCAGTACCGAGAACAGGTAGTCCCACGCCACCCTATCGAAGGCCTTCTCCGCGTCCGTAGAGAGGAGGAGGAGGCCTTCGAGGAGCGCTGTGCGTGGTGGATCAGGGAGAGGGCCCGGACCGTATTGTCCCGGGCTTCCCTGTGGGGGACGAATCCCACTTGGTCAGGTGAGATTAAGTCTGGTATGTGTGGATTCAACCTTGTAGCTAGTATTTTAGCGAATAGGCGTAGGTCGCAGTTAAGCAACGATATCGGTCGGTAGCCCGTGCACCGTTCGGTATCTCCCCCCTCCTTTGGCAGCAGGACAATATTGGCCGCTAGTGTTTGCTGGGGGATAGTATTTCCCTCTGTTATAGAGTTGAAGGCCGAGATAAATTGGGGGGACAATGTGGCCAGGAAGGTTTTATAGTATTTGAGAGGGAGGCCGTCTGGGCCTGGGCTTTTGCCGGTCTTCGAGGATTTGATGGCTAGGGCCAGTTCCCCCTCCGTCAGGGGCGCCTCCAAAGCCTCCGCTGCATCTGAGGAGAGTTTAGTTTTAGTGTATTTAGTGAGGTATGCGTTCATGCGGGTCGTGACGCATGTGACCTCTTTTCGGGGGAGTTTAAGCCCTTAGCGTTCAGGGATAAGAAGTTGAGTGGGGCCGGTGCGTATTTGGGTGCGGGTGTAGCCATAATGTCAAGTCCCGTGGGTGTCGAAGTCGCCCCGGTCAGTGGGGGCCTAGGTAGGTAGAGCCCGGCCCGGGGGCAAGTGGGGCAGAGCGGGGGAGCGGATGTCTCCGCACGGCGGAGCGCAGAGGGGGCCGCCCTCGCAATGGAGCAGAGGCACCGGTGTCAGGGGGGTAGAGATCCCCCGGCCCGGAGACCGGAGTGGGGGATGGCCCCCCCTATACAGTAGACACCGACCTCAAGGGGAGTGGAAGGCGCCTTGTCAACCCGCCAACAGCGGCGGCTGTGGATCAAAACAAACACCAACAGGTGTAACTTAAACCTGTGAAAACTGCTGTCGCGCCCCTGGGGCGAGTCTCCCAGGGTACGGTCGAGTACCAGCTGTAACTGTAACCTGTTGTGTGTCTGCAGGGACTCGCACCCGGGTCCCGACGTTGTTCTGTCTGAAGGGAAGATGTACTAGCCTACCCAGGGCGTAACCCCCTTTCTACTGTGCGGGTGTTTAGGGTGTTGGTGGACCCCCCCCTCCCCCAACCCGTTCCCCCTATGCGCATCAGTGTAGCTCCGTGGTGGCGTTTCTCCGTCCCTAAAAGTGGTATGGAAAGCCTGTGTCCCCCCGAATTGCGTCCCGGTTAACGGACCCCCTTGTGGGTTCCCCCTTCTGTGTGGTGGTGGGTTGTGTCGCTCTGGTTGCAGCACATCTCTGGGTTGTGTACGCGGGTGCTCATACCATATAGCGTATAGAACTGTACCCAGGTGTAGCGTGGTCTGGCACCTATCCAGTGTTGCATGCGAACCCCTAGACCCTGGGAACTTGCGCGTGCGCCGAACCTGTGGTATGAGTGATAGCCAGGCGTGGGACGTGCAGGAGTATACGTCGTGTTGTACCCCGTCCCATGGTGCTAGTGGCGTGTACGGGTGTGGGCGCAGGGTGACATGTGTACCAAGGAGCACTGTGTTAGCCTGTGCTGGCAGATCTACACATATATACACAATGGTTCATGTAGTGCAGTATACAAGTCTAACATAAGCAGGCGCATACACCATACTAGAGGGGCATGTCCATAAGGGAGCCCCACGAATAGAAAGACCTAAGAACAGCTCCTAGGAAAAACATATCATGTTATATACACAATGCAATGGACAGTTTGAGCATGCGCGGGCGTGCATATGGGGCTATACACCAGCCAGGGAGCAGTATGAGCATGCGCCGACACGTTTACAGCGGTCAATGTAATGCAGTGGACAATCAGCCAGACTTTCTATTACACCTCCATAGCATCCCGGCACAGCCAGACTTTCTATTACACCTACATAGCATCCCGGCACAGACAGACTTTCTATTACACCTCCATAGCATCCCGGCACAGCCAGACTTTCTATTACACCAACATAGAATCCTGGCACATCCAGACTTTCTATTACACCTACATAGCATCCCGTCACAGCCAGACTTTCTATTACACCTACATAGCATCCCAGCACAGCCAGACTTTCTATTACACCAACATAGCATCCCGGCACAGCCAGACTTTCTATTACACCTACATAGCATCCCAGCACAGCAAGACTTTCTATTACACCTACATAGCATCCCGGCACAGCCAAACTTTCTATTACACCTACGTAGCATCCCGGCACAGACAAACTTTCTATTACACCTACGTAGCATCCCGGCACACCCCAGATTTTGTGCTCTGCTGCTTATGTTGGTGCCATGTAAAAGATATGTAGGACTGTTTTTCATCAGTATGTATTCCTTTGCTAACTGAGGAACAGTTTTTACTCACCTTCTGTTCTTGAAGCTGAGCCTTGATCACCTTCACCTCACCGGAGGGAGGTTTCTGGGCCTCGGTGAGCTCCTCCATTTCTGACAGCCAGCTCAGGACTGCCTCCATGGTCTCAGGTGGCTCAGAGCTCTGCCAGTCTGGCAATGTCAGGGCACCCTGGGCAACCTGCAAAGACAGCACAAGCACCATGATGAACGATCTACACAACTTTATGGGGATCACAATGGGTGTCAGTTCTAGATCTAGTGGACCAGGGAGGATAGCAGATCTAAAGAGTGATTTAAACTTGGTGCTATGCAGTGTGTGTGTGTATATATATATAGAAGCCTTGATGTATAAATGGTGTTGGGGTAATTTTGCTTGTATTCTTTACTTCCTCTGAGCGTGTCAGTCTCACCTTACATAAACTATCGGTCCTGTATGTGAAGGATAGCATAAAATCTAGCCTAATAAAAGTTAGTGAGGCGACCATAGAGTCCGTTTGGGTTACGTTAGAATTTGGTAATCACACAGTAACTCGTGTAGGTGTGATTTATAGGCCCCCTGGACAAATTGAAGAGTTAGATAATCTACTAGTTGAGGAAATAGCTAAAATGACAATGAAGGGGGAAGTTATCATCATGGGTGACTTTAATCTTCCTGATGTAAATTGGAAAACAAAATTAGCTACTTGTGCCAGGAGCACACATATTCTAAACTCCCTACTGGGATTGTCTCTAAAACAAGTTGTTGAGGAGCCAACTCGTAAAGAGGCCATACTAGATTTAGTGTTAACAAATGGAGATTTGGTATCAGATGTTACTGTAGGTGAAAGTTTAGGATCCAGTGATCATCAGTCAGTGTGGTTTAATATAAGAACAGTGACTGAGTCACACCACACAAAAACAAAGGTTTTAGACTTTAGAAAAACAGACTTTTCTAAAATTAGAATATGCGTAAAGGAGTCCTTGTCAGACTGGAGCAGTTTAAATGGAGTCCAGGAGAAAGGGATTATTTAAAAATTGCACTGCTGAAGGCAACAGAAAATTGCATTAAGATTGTCAGTAAAAACAAAAAATTTAAGAAACCACTGTGGTACTGCGCAGATGTGGCCAAAATAGTATAAAAGTTAGCATTTAATAATTATTAAAAAAAAAAAAACAGAGTGAGGAATACAGAATGATCTGTAAGATTAGGCAGAAAGAGGCTAAGCAAGTTTTAAGAACCCCCAAAGCACACACAGAAGAGAAAATAGCACAGTCAGTAAAAAAATGGGATAAAACATTTTTTAGATACATAAATGAGAAAAGGAAAGTAAAACAAGGATTAGTTAGATTAAAAACAAAAGAAGGAAGGTATGTAGAAGAGGATAAAGGTCAGGCTGACTGCCTCAATTAATATTTTTGTTCAGTATTTACAGATGAAAATTAGGAAAGGGGCCTTAGTTAGGAAAAAGGATAAATGAGTCAATTATTACACGTGAGTTTACAGAGGAAGAGGTTCTATTTCAACTGTCAAAAGTAAAGACAAATAAGTCAATGGGACCTGATGGAATACACCCAAAGCTATTAAAAGAGCTTAGTGGTGTACTAGCAAAACCATTAACAGATTTATTTACCCAATCATTGTTAACAGGAGTAGTCCCAGAAGATTGGAAGTTAGCGAATGTTGTGCCCATTTACAAGAAAGGTAATAGGGAGGAGTCGGGCAACTATAGGCCAGTAAGCCTTACTTCAGTAGTGGGGAAAGTGATGGAAACCATGTTAAAGGATAGGATTGTTGAACATCTAAAAACACATGGATTTCAAGATCAGAGACAACATGGGTTTACTTCAGGGAGATCATGCCAAACTAATCTTATTGATTTTTTTTGATTGGGTAACTAAAATTATAGATCAGGGTTGTGCAGTAGACATTGCTTACCTAGATTTCAGTAAGGCTTTTGACACTGTTGCACATAGAAGGCTTATCAATAAACTGCAATCTTTAAGTTTGGATTCCAATATTGTTGAATGGGTAAGGCAGTGGCTGAGTGACAGGCAACAGAGGGTTGTAGTCAATGGAGTATATTCGAAGCATGGGCTAGTCACCAGTGGGATACCTCAGGGATCTGTACTTGGACCCATTCTCTTTAATATTTTTATTAGTGATATTGCAGCAGGTCTTGATGGTAAGTTATGTCTTTTTGCTGATGATACTAAGATATGTAACAGAGTTGATGTTCCAGGAGGGACAAGCCAAATGATTTAGGTAAACTAGAAAAATGGTTAGAGCTGTGGCAACTGACATTTAATGTGGATAAGTGCAAGATAAGAGTATAGGATATTTGATACCCTACTAACCTCAACATCTGAGGAAAGGTATTTAGGAGTAATTATTTCAGATTACTTAAAGGTAGGTAATAGAGCAGCAGGAAATGCTAGCAGAATGCTTGGTTGTATAGGGAGAGGTATTAGCAGTAGAAAGAGGGAAGTGCTCATGCCATTATACAGAACACTCGTGAGACCTCAATTGGAGTATTGTACACAGTACTGGAGACCATATATTCAGAAGGATATTGACACCTTAGAGAGGGTTCAGAGAAGAGCTACTAAACTGGTTCATGGATTGCAGGATAAAACTTACCAGGAAAGGTTAAAGGATCTTAACATGTATAGCTTGGAGGAAAGACGAAACAGGGGGAATATGATAGAAACATTTATATACATAAAGGGAATCAACACAGTAAAGGAGGAGACTATATTTAAAAGAAGAAAAACTACCACAACAAGAGGACATAGTCTTAAATTAGAGGGGCAAAGGTTTAAAAACAATATCAGGAAGTATTACTTTACTGAGAGGGTAGTGGATGCATGGAATAGCCTTCCAGCTGAAGTGGTAGAGGTTAACACAGTGAGGGAGTTTAAGCCTGCGTGGGATAGGCATAAGGCTATCCTAACTGTGACGAAGTGCCCTTCGCCACTTGGTCCTGGAGAGGCCTACTTGCCAGCCTCCTCCCCTGTGACTATGACTCTTTCATGTATCTGGCTTTAAAGCCCCTAGTCTACCTTCAGACAGACTATTTATGTGGGCTGCTTTATTTATCCTATGTTTTAGTCACCCTGTACCCATTATAGGTGCAGGGTGTGTGTAATGTAATTGTTTATAGTGTGTGTGTGTGTACTGTGTAATGTATTGCCTGCTCTCTTGTATTGCTGAGGTTTGCTACCAACTAGGTGGGTTTGGCTATGGAGCTGGTCTAGTGCCCTCTGTTGGTAGCAACAGCAATATGCACTACCTGAATTGCAAGACTGGTTCATTTGCATATTCGGGTAGATTTGCATATTGCTAATTCTGCAGGCAGGTGAGATATTTACTGTTAAATATTGTCTCCCCCCACCCCTTTAAAAATGTGCCATTGTGTTGTGATAAGTCACTGTGTGTTTCTTGATATGGTTTGACTGTTTGTGATTTTATTGAGGTTTCACAACAATGTTATTGTGGTGACTGTATTGGCTGGTCCCAAGGGAATAAAGGTTTTGATAGTTCTTCTTGATCCCTCTAAACGTAGCCTTGTCTCGTTATTGGAGGGAGCTGTTATAATCACACTGGGGATTGCTATGCTCTGCATGCTCCCCTGAGCTTGAGTCACTTAGCTCTTTTAAGAGCTTGTTCCTGACACGCTCTCCTTGGAGGAGGGGTCTTCACCACACAGTCCTGGATGCTGGAGGTTCATACAGGGTGGAAGGAAGAGTTCTTTCCCACACAATCCTGGAGGACAGAATCTGATCCAGGGTGGAAGGAAGACGGCGAGACTCCAGTCAAGATACGGCGGTTGTGGAGTCTGCGGTGGTTGTGGTGTCTGCTGCAGTGCTTGGAGTCCTCAGGAAGCGCTAGGAGCATCTGTCAACGGAGGGTACTCGGTCGCAGTACAAGGAGCTCTGTTACACTAACTATAAGATAAGGCCAGGGACTAATGAAAGTATTTAGAAAATTGGGCAGACTAGATGGGCCGAATGGTTCTTATCTGCCGTCACATTCTATGTTTCTATCTGAAATACCGACAGCAACCCTCTAAGAGACTCAGCATTAGTAAAGGTCAGCTCCAACCCCTATAAGCGTAGAAAGCAAGCGGTCCATATCTGGATTACTCTTAGCTTTAGGGAGAACTTTAAACATGTGTAAATCGTTGTATCTCGTGTGTAGTTGAGACTTGCTGGACATTTCACATCTGAACTTACCAAAACGTTTGTAATAGTAAAACTAGGCCAATACTGTCATACGCCTCTCTAAAATGAGTACTCCTTTACATAAGGCACATGGTCAGTTCTCAAGGGGGGGGCCTCTTAATCACTGAATAAAATTCTGCTTTGGGGGTGGCGGGCTGGAGCCAGCGTTCTACTCAAACAAACAGGACCCTGAAGGGGTAGGCAGGGCCTAGACAGAACAGGGAATTGTGAGAGTGAGGAGGAGTGTAGAAAGTGAAATAGAAGGGAGGTTTAGTTAGTGGGTGTGTTATCATATAAATAGGAAGCCATTTTCCCAGGCAATCAGCCATCATAATTTTTCTGGCTTGGTAACAGCTTCCCGTCCTCCCTCCCTTGTGGATGTTGTTTGTTTATTTTAGGTTCTAATTCTTGTCTCTTGTCACAGCGGGTAGAAAAAGATCCTTGTGAACCAGGGTTGGACCAGTGGTCCATGGGAAAATGGATGTTCACGGCCGATCCCTCCCAAACCCGAGTACCCATTGAGCCAAAGGCCAGCTGGTGGTTAGCATTACGTTAATGTAAGGCCAGGTTTGAGGCAATTTGGTGGTTAGGATGAGGGGGGAGGACAAGCGCCCAGGTTGTTGAGATAGGTTGGCAAGGTTGTACTCTGTTGAAAGTTGGTTTTATATTATATTAATGTTTGAGTTGATGTTAATAACATCTGTTGTTAAGTTAATAAAGCTGTGGTCTGTTGGTCACCAAATGTGTTTTGAGTCTCATTATTTAAGGGTGGGTAAGATTTTGAATGTAATGGGTTCCCACTACAAAGTTCCCACTACCTTCGCACATGCACTGTTGGGTTCTGTGCATATACAAGGATTTGCCTGGAATCACAGTATTAAAGGGACATTGTTGACACGTAACTACTTAATCTCACTGACACTGAAGTGGATATAGACTCCCCTGACTCCAACCTTCAGTTCAGCTTTAAACCATTTTTCATGTTTTAATGCTAAACGAGGTTCCAAGATTGCTCCATTTGACCCAGGGATGTAGAGTTCGAAACATCTTTAGTCACTGTAACGAACGACCTGGCACCCCGACCTTGTACCTCCGCCAATCGATGCCCCAACTGCTCACCGAGCACTCCACCAGACACCATCAGCACTGAAGTCCCCACTTCCAGCATTACAACTTCGCTGGGGTCTCGCCATCCTCCACTCACCCTGGACCCAAGACCAGGATCCAGCTTCCAGTGGGCAGACCTCTCCTACTCCAGAGAGTGTAGCAGGCTGCTCTTACAAGAGCAAGTGATTATAACAGGGGAGTATAGTGATATAGCAATCCCCAGGGTAGATACAGCCGTTTCCCCCACACATTAAACGAGGCTCTATGATGAGGGTAAGCAGGAACACGTTTAATGGGAGCCACACATGCAAGGGGCACTCCCCCCTAGACCTGAGAGTAAACCACAGTATAAACAATTACACAACCACATTGGCTCTCAGATCCAGGACACTCCCATACATATTTAAATAATCCCTCCTGTGTACCTGGGAGATAATTGAGTCATGGACTGTACTAACTCAGTTATCTCCTGGCTGAAAAACACAAATTTTTATAAAAAAAAAAATCCCCTGATAGCCCTAATCTGGTTGACCAACATATCCAAAAATCGCCCAGATCAGTTCAGGAATTTCCTGGAAGTCTTATTTTTGACCGACCGCACGAATGGTCCCATACCCAAAAGAGTTCCAGAGAATCAGGGCTTGCGGCCAGTCTAGTTCGGTAGTTTGGAAAACGAACAAACTACCGAACATAGTCAATGTTCTTACCCTGGAGCTTATTCCCCTCATCCAGATGAACGATTTCACTGAACAGTGCCCTTCTAAATTGTATAGAACTGAATGCAGGCGGTGATGGAAGTCTAGCGGTGTTCGGTAGTTTCTGTGTCCGATTTTAATTCCAGGAGATTCATGCCCAAACACTGCTGCCTGCGTTCATACGAACAAGATGGCCACCACCTCGTGGTTGTCCATAGGAACTGCGGCCACCCAGACGAACAATTAGAACACTGTGGTGAGAACCGTTCCAAGGTGTAAATAGGTGTTAACAAGCTCCAGGGTGGTCTCTGGTTCGTGCGGTTGTTCGGTAGTCGAACGGGACAATGTTAAAATAGGAGGGGAATGCAATCTACTGAACAAAAAAGCCAACAGGCACGAACAAGGTCTTTTACGAGCCTTTTTGCATGGCTCATTAGCTTTAACGTTAAAAGAACACTATAGTCACCTAGACTGCTTTAGCTTAATGAAGCGGTTTTAGTGTATAGATCATGCCTCTCAGGTTTAACTGCTCAATTCATTGCCATTTAGGGGTTAAATCACTTTGTTTTTGTTTATGCAACCCTAGCCACACCTTCCCTGGCTGTGATTGACAGAGCCTGCATGAAAAAAAAAATTGGTTTAATTTTCAATCAGATGTAATTTACCTTAAAAGGACACTATAGTCACCAGAACAACTACAGCTTATTTAATTTGTTCTGGTGAGTAGAATCATTACCTTCAGGCTTTTTGCTGTAAACACTGTCTTTTCAGAGAAACTGCAGTGTTTATATTACAACCTAGTGATAACTTCACTGGCCACTCCTCAGATGGCTGTTAGAGATCCTTCCTGGGTCATGGCTGCCTAAAATGCATCCAAACATTCAGTGTCTCCTCCCTCTGCATGCAGACACTGAACTTTCCTCATAGAGATTCATTGATTCAATTCATCTCTATGAGGAGATGCTGATTGGCCAGGGCTGTGTTTGAATCATGCTGGCTCTGCCCCTGATCTGCCTCTTTGTCAGTCTCAGCCAATCCTACGGGGAAGCATTGTGATTGGATCAGGCTATCACTTCTGATGTCAGCACACTGCTTGTTTGTCTGAGTCTAACAGCATGCAGAGTTACAGCTTCAGGCTTGAATACAGTAAGATTTTGCTATATTTATGGAGGCCTGAGGGGCCCAGGGGGGCTGGACGGTGGTTTTAACACTATAGGGTCAGGAATAAATGTTTGTGTTCCTGACCCTATAGTGATCCTATATACTATTTTATCTCTTGCTCTGTTAATATAACTTTAATTACATACAGGAGGCTGTTGCAGGGCCTAGCAGGCTATTAACATAGCAGGAGATAAGAAAATCTAAATTAAACAGAATTTGCAATAAAGGAAGGATAAACATTAGATGACTCTTTACAGGAAGTGTTTATGGAAGGCTGTGCAAGTCACATGCAAGGAGGTGTGACTAGGGTTCATAAACAAAGTGATTTAACTCCTAAATGGCAGAGGATTGAGCAGTGAGGCTGCAGGGGCATGTTCTATACACCAAAACTGCTTCATTAAGCTAAAGTTGTTCAGCTGACTATAGTGTCCCTTTAATCTCTTTCATATAAAAATCCCTCATTCTTTTTGACTTTTATTCTACTTACTTACATGTTGTCCTGTACTGGTGAATTGATGTACATTACTGTTTTATTATTACTGTTAACATTATTATATATTTGAAATATAACATTTTAAAATATTTACAATTTAGAGCTGCTGGATTCAAGTAATTCCACTTACTGGATATACAGATTGTATTCACGTTGTAAATCGATGTCCGATATGGCAACACTAGTAACACGCCAGTTCGGTTTCTAAAACAATCTGTGAGGTTTTTTGTTGCTGGGTAATATAGAATATTCCAATATTTTTCCATTTCATACAATTCTAATGTTTTTTCAAATTAATCATTGCCACTCAGATTGGGGGCAAGCTTGGATCCAACATGATAACATCCCTATTACCGGATATCTGTCAATCTACTCTACAGCTTTTGTCAGTGCCATATAACAAACATACATACTGTTTTGCTGAAGGTGTCCCACTGGCCCATTCGGTACTGGGATTCCGTTTGTACCTCCCTACTGGACTGGACCTGCAAAGATAACGTGTGTACATTACACAGAACCTCAGAGTCCGGTAATGTAATCTGTGGGTATTCAAACATAGCATAAACTAGTAACATCCTCATTAACTGCAAAAAGTAAATGGTTTGCGATGCATAGCGAAGACTAAAACAATTTAATAGCTCACAGTATCTCAAGAGCATCTCAAATGAGTCACTGGCTGCAGAATTCAAAATTACGAGACTGAAACCGGGTAACACAAATATTCACAACACATTTTATTGTAACTTCCATACATTTAGTCTGTCGGTTTATTTCGATTAATTGGTTGTAGTGTTTTATATTTCCACAAATCAGTTAGATTAAACTAAAAGCTGGGAATGATGGAGACAGATAAGACATCATGATGAGTGCCATTTGTAGTGACAATGATGTCATAAAATAAAGTGTTAGAATATTATAGCGTCACAACATTTGGAAGAGATAATCACGGTTATTCCAGCATCCAGAGGTAACAGTGAATCACAAGGAGACTACAAATTCTTCCTATGTGTTACACCAGCCAAGGTCCATAAATCTGGACTGAACGTGGATTTCACATTGCTTCCAAACTCCCAAATGCACGTCGGTCAACCTTACTGGCTGATAGATAAATATAGGCCCCACCACCTCCTAGACAAAGAACTTCGTTATAACCAGGGCACCCCTTAAAATTGGCCCCAAATCTCCACATATCTAAAAAAATCTAAAGAAAGGACCAGAAGGGATACCACCCCAAAAAGCAGGAATAGATAAAATGTACTACTACTACTCTCTAATACCATATCTATGTGTTACTACTGACATTATGTGCTAAAACCAATGGTGGCACCAGAGCTGGGCTAACGGGGCTATAGCTCCACATGTCTGGCAGGGGAACATCTTCCGCCCATCCCTGTTCAATTTGTCCTGGCTCTCTCCCAATAGTACAGTTCTGGATTGCAGTGACTTTGCGTAGAGCCAGGACTATCCTCTTGCAGTTACGCTGAAGATAATTCCACAGAACAGCATTAGTAGGATTCTGACAGAAAGAACTTTGGGCTTCTGGCTGTAAGACTCAATAACAGCATTAACTACCTGGAGGACAGCAGATATGGAATGAAGCCACAGTCACTAGACCATCCACATGTCAGGGAGCAATGAATATTTACCACATATAATAAATACCTCATATAATATTTACCACATATAATATATACCTCATATAATATATATACCTCATATAATATATACCTCATATGATATATACCTTATATAATATTTACCACATATAATATATACCTCATATAATATTTACCACATACAATATATACCTCATATAATATATACCTCATATAGTATTTACCACATATGATATATACCTCATATAATATATACCTCATATACTATTTACCACATATAATATATACCTCATATAATATTTACCACATATAATATATACCTCATAATATTTACCACATATAATGTATACCTCATATAATATATACCACATATAATATATACCACATATAATATATACCTCATATAATATATACAATATATACCTCATATAATATATACCTCATATAATGTACACCACATATAATGTATACCTCATATAATATTTCCCACATATAATATATACCTCATATAATATTTACCATATATAATATATACCTCATATAATAGTTACCACATATAATATATACCTAATATAATATATACCATATATAATATAGACCTCATATAATATTTACCATATATAATATATACCTCATATAATAGTTACCACATATAATATTTACCACATATAATATATACCTAATATAATATATACCATATATAATATAGACCTCATATAATATTTTCCATATATAATATATACCTCATATAATAGTTACCATATATGATATATACCTCATATAATAGTTACCTCATATAATATTTACCACATATAATATATACCTCATATAATATCTACCTAGTATAATATTTACCTCATATGAAATTTACCACATATGATATACAGGATCTCACAAAAGTGAGTACACCCCTCAAATTTTTGTAAATATTTTTTTATATCTTTTCATGTGACAACACTGAAGAATTGACACTCGGCTACAATGTAAAGTAGTAAGTGTACAGCCTGTATAACAGGGTAAATTTGCTGTCCCCTCAAAATAACCCCAGACACAGCCATTGATGTCTAAACCGTTGGCAACAAAAGTGGGTACACCCCTAAGTGGAAATGTCCAAATTGGGCCCAATTAGCCATTTTCCCTCCCCGGTGTCATGTGAATCATTAGTGTTACAAGGTCTCAGGTGTGAATGGGGAGCAGGTGTGATACATTTGGTGTTATCGCTCTCACATGCTGGTCACTGGAAGTTCAATATGGCACCACATGGCAAAGATTTTTTGCTCTACATAAAGATGACCAAGGCTTTAAGAGGATTGCCAAGACCCTGAAACTGAGCTGCAGCACAGTGGGCAAGACCATACAGCGGTTTCACAGGACAGGTTCCACTCAGAACAGGCCTCGCCATGGTCGACCAAAGAAGTTGAGTGCATGTGCTCAGCGTCATACCCAGAGGTTGTCTTTGGGAAAAAGACGTATGAGTGCTGCCAGCATTGCTGCATAGGTTGAAGGGATAGGGGGTCAGTCTGTCAGTCTGTCAGTGCTCAGACCATACTGGATATGGCAACCTGTGAATCTCTGGTGAACTCCATACCCATGAGGGTTAAGGCAGTGCTGGAAAATAATGGTGGCCACACAAAATATTGACACCTTGGGCCCAATTTCCACTAAGGGGTGTACTCACTTTTGTTGCCAACGGTTTAGACATTAATGGCTGTGTATAATATTTACCTCATACAATATTTACCTCAAATGATATATACCGCATATATTTACCTCATACAATATTTACTTCATATGGTATATACCGCATATAATATATAACTCATGTAATATTTACCTCATGTTTAATTCACATAATATTTACTCCATAATATATACTTCATATAATATAACAGATATTTACCATATATCATATATAACTCATGTAATAGTTATCTGATATAATATATAACTCATATAATAATTACCTCATATATATATACCCAACACATTAAGAAAAGCATGCAATGGTCGTCAACTAGGTGCTATAAAATTGCTTTCATTACAGTTCTGCAGCATCTTTATTCAAGACCTCGAGAGCTCTTCTGAATGTCCGGAGTGGCCCACAGAAATCAGGAATTGCGAGCTGAGTCAATAACCAGGAAAATGAGCTGAGTCAATAACCAGGAAATCAAAATGGCAACCTAAGCACTCTCTCAGATAAGCAAGCCTAACGACAGGACACTGGTCCTCTAAGGGGTAAACAGGTAAAGGTGTGTGTCTTGCATTGCCAAAATATATATGCAAGAGTGCACAGTACTGACACATCTCTCCGACAGTGTCTCCGACACAATGACGCTGGATGTTAAAACTACAAATCTGGTTGAGCATGGAGCATCCAGCATCAATCATGCTGGCATTGCACTGAGTTTGACGTTAGGCATTGTTCCAGTGTGAAGAGGAGCAGAGTACACATGTGAAATATATGGATATCCGGACAGCCCTGGTTACTGATCTTACAGAATGGATATTAACATCAGACAGCTCCCGACACACTGTGTTACCACTAACCCAATGGAATCTAATCTTACTGTTCTGGCTGGATATTAACCTCAGACCATGGCTGGATATTAACCTCGGACCGCCTAGCACCCCAACTGGGTACCTCCGCCAATCATGCTTCCTAGCTGTCACCGAGTACCATAAGCACCGCACCAGACACAATAAGCACTGTAGTCCCCCATAGCTGCCGCAGCTTGGCTTGGGTCTCGCGGTGCCTTCCCACCCTGGACCAACATCTGGATTCAGCTCCCAGTGGGAGCCACGCACATGAGACGAGGCTTTATGTTGTGGATGAACTGATTTAATGGGAACCACACAGCTTTTTATGCAACTCCTGGACTCCATGGACCTGAGAGGAAACTAGTTCAAAGCAAACATCTAAATTAAATGATCTCACAGTACAGAAAACATACAATATGACAATACCTCAAAAATACCCCCAAAACACATGAAAACCCTGCAAAAGTCACATCCCCTGATAGTCCCAATCTGGGTGACCAACATATTAAAAAATCACCCAGATCGGATCAGGGGTTCGGGATTTTCATGGTAGTCAATTATTTGACCGGCCGTGCACATGGTCCTATGCCCAAAACAGTTCCATGAAATCACGGCTAGCGGTCGGTCTAGTTCGGTAGTTTAAAAATGAACAAACTACTGAACATAGTCCATAGTCTTACCCTGGAGCTCGTGGGAACGTTTCCACCGAACAGTGCCCTTCCAAGTTGTGTAGAACTGAATGCAGGCGACGATGGAAGTTCAGCGGTGTTCGGGAGTTTCCGTGTCCAATTTTAGTTCCAGGAGATCGATGCCCAAACACCGGCTGCCTGCGTTCCAGGAGCCTGTGGCGAGGTTCTGTTCGCCACAGACAGCTTCCCAGTACATTGTGTTAGTGCTCTCCCAATCGGTTATAATCTTACTGTAATGGATGGCCCACTGTGTTAGTGCCGTCCCACCATCTTCCTCCCACCTTGGACCAACCTCTGATATCCAGAACCATGTGGGAAGGACCTCTCATACTCCAGAGAGCGTAGCAGGAATAGCTCTTATAAGAGCTAGTGATTAAAGCCCAGGGGAGTATAAGGAGTATAGCAATCTCAAGTGTAAATATAGCAGTTTAGCAGTTCCCCTCCAATCACGAGACCTAGCTACATGCTGAGGGTTAAGCAGGACTCAATTTTAATGGTGCCACACTGGCCTTTTATGATAATCCCCAAGCAAGGTGTATGCCCACATGGACCTTGTTGGGGACAGGGATACAAACTTACAAACACGCTTACAATGTATGACACTCATACATACAATACAATAAGCCTTCCCCTTTACTTAGGAGATAATTGAGTCAAGCACTATACTAAAAACACATGTCCAAAAATCACCTAGATCAGATATGGGGTTCAGAAATTTTATGGAAGTCATATATGTTGCCACCACCTCGTGGTCGAATGGAACTTCAAATGGCTTCGGTGAGTTCGAAGTGCCGCTTCCAAAGTTCGAATAATTATTGTCCAAAAGTACAAATAGGGTTTGGACACAATACACTTTTTAAAAAAATACAGAAGCCAGAGAAAGAAATATCTGTATAAAACTTTTAAACTAAATATTTGATCAAACGGTTAGCAAAAACCTCATCAAGGAAGAACTTTGACGAATAATTTTCAAAACATCTGGAAACTGGACCTGTTCCAGAAGATCTCTCTCCACTGACATGAGCATTAGAGCATCAAGCAGTTCTTGTCCCATTGTGGCTCGCAGTCGGGTCTTGATGAGTTTTAGCTTGCTGAATGCTCTCTCACATGACACTTGTGTAAAAGAAAGGGTCAACAGGTACTCGTAGGTGATCGAAAGATTTTCATAAGCTGCAGAATAAAGGTTGTATTTTAACAACAACCTGTGACAGCAAAGAAAGCACTGCTTGCAAGAACCGCACTTTGATTCCTTTTGTACCTCAACTAGTTTGTCAGTAGGTGGAATCCAGTCATTAATCTCCTCCTCCTCCTCCTCCTCCTCTTCCTCATCAAGAATTATTTCCACTTCCTGTGTCTCATCTTCAGAAAGACATCCTGTAAGACTTGGAAAAAAGTTGGCAAAACTTATTAATTCAGTTTTGAGAGAACATTCATTTACTTTAGCTAACTAAGAAATTCTCTCTAGTGCCCTCCATCTAGCACTTTGGGATCTGTCCTAATTTTCTGAAATGTGCGAGGATCCAAGTAGTGGGAATCCATGGCCAATTGCTTATTTTCTGAAAATCTCTCTGTCATGCTTTGTATGATTTGGTCCAGAATTGGTCTGAACACACTAGCTCGAAAACATTGCATTTCATCTTCAGGTGGTTCATCATGTGAAGATTCTCCAGCCAAGCGTTTTTTTCGTGCCACTCTTCGAACTGGAAGCCTAGTCCCGACTTCCAAGGAGTTAAGAACATCACTTTCATCCATTAACTCATTTGTTTTTATTGCAAAGTGTTCAGCCTTTTGTTTTAGATAGTTGAAATCAATTTTTTTCAGTTGCTCAACTGCACATTCGACCTTTTGCCATGCTACCTTGAAGTCAAGGCCACTGGTTTGTAGATATTTTGACACTGGTCCTATAACATCAAAAACCTGTAAAAATATGTTTGCTGTTAGGATAATCCTAAACTGACAAAGATTGTGAAAAAAGGATGAGGCCTCAGAAGTGGTTTTCGATTCAAACAAGTTAGTCTGGGAAATTACATATAAAACTTCAAGGGTGTCTAAATAAAGAGAATGTTTTTCACCAAAAATCCAGTTAAGGGCCTTTTCTTTTGCCCACCATCTCCAATTTTTTGTAACTTTAAAAGATTTTCTTGTCCATGTCTTCTATCCAGTTGGTCTTTCCAGATATTCATTATTTTGTGGGAGTCTCCAATAAAGGTCGACAAGCGATTTAGGAGACCAAAAAATTTTTTTCTTCCAATACTTGACAGCAATCTGAGACACACAGGTTAAGGATATGACTATAGCACCAGATATAAACCGCATCTGGCACGACCTTCGCAATCTGTGCACGAAGTCCCACATACGCATTCCTCATATTTGCTGCACCATCAATTCACCGGCAATTTTTTGAAAATCTAATCCAAGTACATCAAAGCAGGACATTAGAAGTTTGTGAAATCCTTTTCCTGTAGCATCTTTAACAGGGAGAATCGCCACAAGCCGTTCTTTAATGGCTTCATCTTACATATATCTCGCAACTACTGTTGCTTGATCTACAATTCCAACATCTTGTGTGGAGTCAACCTGTATACTGAATCATTTCGCTCTGATTTCAGACACAATTAAGTTTTTCATGCTTCGAACTATTGCTGCAAATACTTTCTTTATTGTATTATTGGACAAAAATGTCACAAGAGATCCACGTCCAGTTGAATGTTTTCCTGATGTTTTTCTGTCTTTCAATCGCTGTTTTCTTTTTCACTGTCCTGAACACATTTATCAAGGTGATTTTTAAGAGGAACATCATACTGTGATAGAAGTAGGACAATTTCCAGAAAGTTCCCACGGTTTATTTCAATGTTTTTTAAATTGTACCGCGATTCATTAGTGCCATGGGCACGAAATGGCAATCCCTGTTTTCCGAGCAGTTTGACAATATTAAATATACGGTTTAATACCTCAATATTTTGTAGTATCTCCTTCTTTCTTCTGGAGACTTGAGCCTGATTTATTAATGTGTGAATGCTTCTATTTGTTTTCATGGTAAAATAAGCACTAACAGCATCAGAATGACTTTTTGAAGATTCGTGCTTATTTGCTGCCTGATAGCAATGTCGAAAATTAGAACAACCACGAGTGAACGAGGAAGAGGAATTAGAAAAGGCAATGCATATGCTGCAAAAACATGCTTCTAACTTTCGATCCTTTATCTTACAACTCAGCCACGAACGCTTAATACGATCCCCATTAGACTTTTTGCGGTAATAAAAGTCGGCTTCTTGAAAAGGAAGATCTGCGCATTCACTTCTGGTTGGCTGATAAGGGTGTTTTTCAACAAAATAAATTTTTTCTGCTATGGAACATGCAGGAGGAAGACTAAAAGATATTTCTGACATGTCTTCAGGTGTGATACATTCTAATTCAGGAAGGTCTTCAAAAATATCTGGGTCATTCATCTGCGCTTGCTCTCTGCATTCTGACACCAGCTCCTCCTCAATGACCTGTTCTTCTGCTGATGGGCCCACCTCATCTTCGACAGACATAACTGGCATGCTTGAAGGAGCACTTGGGCCAGCAGAAACCTCATCAACAGGAATTCTTGGGTGTACACCACCAGCCTAAAACAATTTTTTTTTTTTTTTGTCAACCTATTTTAATCTCCCCAAAAAGTTCTAGATGTAACCAAAAAACTCCAGGAACTCCATGCATGATAACAATAAAAAAAAATAAAAATAAAAAATCATCATGCAAACAAAGGATATACAATTTATACTTACCTTACATGTAGGATTTTATGAGATTTCAAATAAGTAAAAATATAACTTAAAAAAAGTAGAACTGATCACTATGGAAAGTCAAGTATGCACAGTCCTTGATAATCCATTAATTATCTTAACAAACGTAGAACTTAATCATGCACATGCAAACAGACTATCGTATATACTCGAGAAATTTTAGTCGTAAACTTCATTTTAAAATGCAGATCCACGGGTCCATGCTAGTTTAGATAGAATTTTGTTCATATTAAATGCAGGGCAATACAGAGTTACCGGTAGTGCTAGTACAACGTACATAGCTGTACGTTGACCCAGATACCGGGTACACACATGGACAACAGCAGGCTGATTTAGTATACAGTGCAGCGATTGCTGATGACTGCCACCAATCGGTACCCTTTCCACGTCACTGTTGCAGCGGTGGCTGTAGTGAGCCACAAGCAGGACCACTAGCTGGCGAGATAACGCTGACCGAATGTTCCTGCCGCATTCTGGCACGGTCATCTAATAGCTTTGGAGCTTTGGAGATGCAGAGAAGTAGGTACCGTAACTGTTTGATCGTTCCAGGATCTTTGCCTAGGTAAAATCTGACAAAATAATAAAAATCACAGGACTTCATAGCGCCAAGTTTTATCCATGACTTATCCACGAGTAATAGCATATTTCACAATTGTTGGTCAAAAAGCTGCACTCTACTTATAGACGAGATCAACTTATAGACAAGTATATACGGTAGATATATTCAATCTTGTTATCAAAAGAGTGAATATACATTTCTGTGACAAAAAAATGTTAGAACCAGCCTTAACTTTTGAACTTTTAACATACCACCAAAAAAGATAGTTTCATTTGCTTAGGATCCCTTCCTGCTAACTCAAGTTCTTTGGACCGATTTTCTCAAATTTTCTGAGCACCACCTTTCTCTTTAGACTTTGTTTTACTCTCCATATTTATCAATATGAAACCAACTGTAAAATTTATTGAACACCAAAACATGACAATGAGATACATAAAACCAGCAAACATTTACTGATGTAGTGATTTCACTCCTAAATAGCAGATCTATACAGGGGCATGATCTATACACCAAAACTGCTTCATTAAAGGGACGCTATAGTCATCCAGACCACTTGAGCTCAATGAAGTGGTCTGGGTGCCAGGTCCTTCAGGTTTTAACCCTTCCCATGTAAACATAGCAGTTTCAGAGAAACTGCTATGTTTACATTAGGGGTTAATCCAACCTCTAGTGGCTGTCTTCCTGACAGCCGCTAGAGGCGTATCTGCGACATGGATGCGCATTCATCACGCAGAGCGTTCATAGGAAAGCATTGAGAAAAGCTTTTCTATGGAATGTTTGAATGTATGCATGGCACTTGACGCGCATGCGCATTCTGCTCCACTTGGGAGCTGACGTCAGCAGGGGTGGAGAGGTCACCAGCGCAGAGGCAGCCCGGCGTTGGATAAAGGTAAGCTGCTTAAGGGGGAGGATTATATAGTGTCAGGAAAACCGCTTTAAGCAGGGGCATGATCTATACACCAAAACTGCTTCATTAAGCAGGGACATGATCTATACACCAAAACTGCTTCATTAAGCTAAAGTTGTTGTTTTGTTGACTATAGTATCCCTTTAAGTGAGCATTTTACAATCACTTAGCTCACACCTCACCTATTGTAAAATGAAAGAAGATTGCAAATTTAGTGTCAGGAGAGACTGGTCAATAGCCAATATATTTATATTTCGTCAAAAACATAATGACGGCACTTTGCAAATTGGCATGTTCGGCAATGACACGAACAAAGGGTACGGGGAGAGACAGACATAGTGCCTGTAATTAACACTAATTCTATGCCCCGGGGACCAATATACAGCCTGCTTGCTGCCAGAGGTAAAAATGTACAAAGCAGCCTGGTGTTTTACACCCAATACACAGCAGCACCTGTCTGTAAAAGCCAAATTACTCATCTTTATATGGACACAAAAACAAAAATATAATTTCACCTGGGATTTTGACAAATAAAACTCAAAAAGACTTTATCTGCATCTGATCATTAAGTACATAATGAGCCTGACAACCCTGGTTTGAGAATCAGATAATTTTAACTTGTCAGTTATAGCCATGTGTTTTAAAGAAAGCAGCTATGCGAGGGGCTTCATCTTGTATTAGTAGCGCCGCAGCAGCGGCAGGAAAGGCTTCAATTATATTTTTGTACTGGGAAAGATGCCGGCAGTAAGTTAATATTGGTGATGCACTGCAGCTCTCTGATTACATGGTTTAGGCGGCCGCGAGGCTCTTTTAACGCGAGGCCTTAGGCAGCCGCCTAAATCGCCTAATTAGAGGGCCGCCTCTGGCCAAGAGATCCTGTCTCTGTGCAGCATATCAGTGTATCACTGAGCTCTACAGCAATAGAACTATATGGCACAATAGTAATGTGCCATTTGTAAGTGTATCACACATCACCTCATCAATACAATGCACAGGATTTGGCAGTGTTTGAGTATGTCTCAGCCAATCCACTCCTTTCCTATGGGAAAGCATTGAGAAGTTATTGCGCATGCTTGGCGAAATGCTGCGCTGCACCAATCAGCATCTCCCTATAGAGATGTATTGAATTAATGAATCTCTATGGGGAGCGTACAGCATGGCGCTAATCGGCAGCGCTGCACATTATGCATCACTGACCCAGAAAGCACCTCTAGCGGCCATCTGAGGAGTGGCCACTAGAGGTGTTCCTAGGCTGTAATGTAAACACTGCTTTTTCTCTGATACATTAAAATGCCTAGAGGGAATGACTATATGACACCAGATCAAACAGTAGTTGTTCTGGTGATTATAGTGTCCCTTTAATATTCCTGTGTACATTACTACGTTAAAACAGTAGATTTTATTAGCAGGGATCAGTATTTCTAAATCTACATGGCTCACTACTTAATAAAAATTCCAAGATTTAATCTGCTAATCAAATGTCACTTTAGTGAGAGGGAATCCTTACAATGATGATAGAGAAAAAAAAGATTAAAAAAAAAAAAAAAGCTGACCAAATTTCTAGATTTTTAGAACACAACTTTAATTTGCAGATTATTTTTTTAATAAATGTGCTCATTACAAATATTGTACTGTCCCCTTCCTCATTACAAGATTTTTCTATTTTGCAGATTATTTTTTTTATATATGTACACATTGCTTTTATGGTACTGCCCCCAGCCCCTCCCCCCCCCACCCCCCAAAAAAAAATATCTCCCTCATTACAATCTTTTTTAATTATTTTGCAGACTTTTTTTTTTTTTAATCTGAACACATTGCATCTACTGCCCCCCAACCCCTCCCCCTAAAATATCTCCCTTATTACAATACAATACATGAACATATTGATTTACTGCCCCCACCCCTCCCCCTAAAAATAATTTTTTTGCAGACTTTTATTTTTTTATACATGATTAACACATTGCATTTACTGCCCCCACACACTCCCCCTAAAAATATAATTTACATTACAGTCAATATAAAATAAAATAAAAAAAATACTTACACTTCTCTGAATACTTTCTCTGAAGATACCGGCAGCTCCTCTCTCAAGATGCTCAGCTAGGAGAAAGAGTGTGAGGGTGTTCCGTCCCGGCGTCCTTCAGGTGGAGGCCATGCGCATGCACTGTTACCGACCGTGACTCATTTCATGACGTCACGGTACGCGCTTGCGTTCAGGCGCAGGGGAGGTCAGAAGGAGGAGCCACCGAGCCAGTCCGTCCTACACTATGCGGCAATGCCGACCTCATAGTGAAGGATCGGAATTCTGAAGGCACGACTCAAGAGAGGCAGCTGCCTTGGTGACCCCCAGGAAGAACTGGGCCCAGAGGCCGTTTTTAACATGCTTTAGGGCGGCTAACATTGCCTCCCTGCCCCCCGGCCCAGCCCGCCCCTGACAGGCTTGCAAGTAGTCCCCTCCAAATCCCAGTGGCGAAGTGGCTTTCGCCACAACCTCAGACTAACCTCAGACAGCTCTCTGGCCCACTGTGTCCCAGTGGATTCTAATCTTACCGTACTGGATGGATATTAACCTCAGACAGCTCCCGGAACATTGTGTTCGTGCCGTCCCTATGGGTTCTACTCTTACTGTTCTGGGTGTGTATTAACCTCAGACAGCTCCCTGGCACACAGTGTTACCACCATCCAAATGGGTTCTAATCTTACCATACTGGATGGATATTAACCTCAGAAAGCTTCCAGGCACACTGTCTTACCACCATCCCAATGGGTTTTAATTTTACTGGTCTGGGTGGATATCAACCACAGACAGCTCCCCGGCACACTGTGTTAGCGCCATCCCAATGGGTCTTAATCTTATGGTTCTGGATGGATATTAACCTCTGACAGCTCCCAGCAAACTGTCTTACCACCATCCCAATGGGTTCTAATATTACTGTTCAGGCTTGCAAGTAGTCCCCTCCAAATCCCAGTGGCGAAGTGGCTTTCGCCACAACCTCAGACTAACCTCAGACAGCTCTCCGGCCCACTGTGTGCCAGTGGATTCTAATCTTACCGTACTGGATGGATATTAACCTCAGACAGCTACGGGAACATTGTGTTCGTGCCGTCCCTATGGGTTCTACTCTTACTGTTCTGGGTGTGTATTAACCTCAGGCAGCTCCAGGCACACTGTGTTAGTGCTATCCCAATGAGTTCTAATCTTACTGTTCTGGATGGATATTAACCTCTGCTCCCAGGCACACTGTGTTAGTGCCGTCCCAATGAGTTCTAATCTTATTGTTTTGGATGGATATTAACCTCCGCTGCCCGGCACACTGTGTTAATGCCATCCCAATGGGTTCTAATCTTACTGTACTGGATGGGTACTAACCTCAGACATCTCCCCGGCCCACTGTGTCCCAATGGATTCTAATCTTACTGTTCTGCATGGAAGTTAATGTCAGACAGCTCCCGGCACATTGTGTTAGTGCTGTCCCAATGGGTTCTAATCTTACAGTACTGGGTGGATATTAACCTCAGACAGCTCCCAGCACACTGTGTTAATGCCATCCCAATGGGTTCTAATCTTACTGTACTGGATGGGTACTAACCTCAGACAGCTCCCTGGCCCACTGTGTCCCAATGGATTCTAATCTTACTGTTTTGCGTGGATATTAACGGCAGACAGCTCCCGGCACATTGTGTTAGTGCTGTCCCAATGGGTTCTAATCTTACAGTACTGAGTGGATATTAACCTCAGCAAGCTTCCAGGCACACTGTCTTACCACCATTCCAAAGGGTTCTAATTTTACTGGTCTGGGTGGATATCAACCACAGACATCTCCCCGGCACACTGTGTTAGTGCCATATCTGGATGGATATTAACCTCTGACAGCTCCCAGCACACTGTCTTACCACCATCCCAATGGGTTCTAATATTACTGTTCTGGGTGAATATTAACCTCAGGCAGCTCCAGGCACACTGTGTTAGTGCTGCCCAAATGAGCTCTAATCTTACTGTTCTGGATGTATATTAACCTCAGACAGCTCCCCGGCACACAGTGTTACCACCATCGCAATGGGTTCTAATATTACCGTACGGGATGGATATTAACCTCAGACAGCTCCTGGCACACAGTGTTAGTGCCATTCTAACGGGTTCTAATCTTACGGTTCTGGATGGATATTAACCTCCGCGACCCAGCACACTGTGTTAATGCCATCCCAATGGGTTCTAATCTTACTGTACTGGATGGGTAATAATCTCAGACAGCTCCACTGCCCACTGTGTCCCAATGGATTCTTATCTTACTGTTCTGCGTGGATGTTAACTTTAGACAGCTCCCGGCACATTGTGTTAGTGCTGTCCCGGTGGGTTCTAATCTTACAGTACTGGATGGATATTAACCTCAGACAGCTTCCAGGCACACTGTCTTACCACCATCCCAATGGATTCTAATTTTACTGGTCTGGGTGGATATCAACCACAGACAGCTCCCTGGCACACTGTGTTAGTGCCGTCCCCGGTCTTAATCTTACGGTTCTGGATGGATATTAACCTCAGACAGCTCCCGGAACATTGTGTTAGTGCTGTCCCAATTGGTTCTACTATCACTGTTCTGGGTGGATATTAACCTCAGATAGCTCCCGGCACACTGTGTTAGTGCCGTCCAAATGGGTTCTAATCTTACTGTTCTGGATGGATATTAACCTCCGCTCCCTGGCACACTGTGTTAATGCCATCCCAATGGGTTTTAATCTTACTGTTCTGGGTGAATATTAACCTCAGACAGCTCACGGCACATTGTGTTAGTGCCGTTCCAATGGGTTCAGATCTTACCATACTGGATGGATATTAACCTCAGGCAGCTCCCAGCACACAGTGTTAGTGCCGTCCCAATGGGTTCTAATCTTACTGTTGTGGATGAGTACTAACCTCAGACAGCTTCCTGGCCCACTGTGTCCTAGTGGATTCTAATCTTACTGTTCTGCGTGGATGTTAGCCTCAGACAGCTCCCGGCAAATTGTGTTAGTGCTGTCCCAATGGGTTCTAATCTTACAGTACTGGATGGATATTACCTCAAACAGCTCCCGGCACATTGTGTTAGTGCCGTCCCAATGGGTTCTAATCTTACAGTACTGCCCACTGTGCTCCCGGCACATTGTGTTAGTGCCGTCCCAATGGGTTCAAATCTTACAGTACTGCCCACTGTGTCCCAATGGATTCTAATGTTACTGTTCTGCGTGGATGTTAACCTCAGACAGCTCCCGGCACATTGTGTTAGTGCCGTCCCAATGGGTTCAGATCTTACTATACTGGATGGATATTAACCTTAGACAGCTCCCGGCATACAGTGTTGGTGCCGTCCCAAAGGGTTCTAATCTTAATGTTCTTCATGGGTACAAACCTCAGACAGCTCCCCGGCCCACTGTGTTCTAATGGATTCTAATCTTACTGTTCTGCGTGGATGTTAGCCTCAGACAGCTACCGGCAAATTGTGTTAGTGCTGTCCCAATGGGTTCTAATCTTACAGTACTGGATGGATATTACCTCAGACATTGTGTTAGTGCCGTCCCAATGGGTTCTAATCTTACAGTACTGCCCACTGTGCTCCCGGCACATTGTGTTAGTGCCGTCCCAATGGGTTCAAATCTTACAGTACTGCCCACTGTGCTCCCGGCACATTGTGTTAGTGCCGTCCCAATGGGTTCTAATCTTACAGTACTGCCCACTGTGCTCCCGGCACATTGTGTTAGTGCCGTCCCAATGGGTTCAAATCTTACAGTACTGCCCACTGTGTCCCAATGGATTCTAATGTTACTGTTCTGCGTGGATGTTAACCTCAGACAGCCCCCGGCATACAGTGTTAGTGCCGTCCCAATGGGTTCTAATCTTACTGTTCTTCATGGGTACAAACCTCAGACAGCTCCCCGGCCCACTGTGTTCTAATGGATTCTAATCTTACTCACACAGTGTTAGTGCCGTCCCAATGGGTTCTAATCTTACTTTTCTGGATGGGTACTAACCTCAGACAGCTCCCTGGCCCACTGTGTCCTAATGGATTCTAATCTTACTGTTCTGCATGGATGTTAACCTCAGACAGCTCCCAGCACATTGTGTTAATGCTGCCCCAATGGGTTCTAATCTTACAGTACTGGATGGATATTAACCTCAGACAGCATCCCGGCACATTGTGTTAGTGCCGCCCCAATGGGTTCTATTCTTACAGTACTGGATGGATTTTAACCTCAGACAGCTCCCGGCACATTGTGTTACCACCATCCCAATGGGATCTAATCTTACAGCACTGGACGGATTTTAACCTCAGACAAGGCCCTGGCACACTGTGTTAGCACCGATCCAATGTGTTTCTGATTTTACTGTACTGGTTGGATATTAACCTCAGACAGCTCCATGACACACTGTGTTATAGCTGTCCCAGTGAGTCTTAATCTTGCTATACTGGATGGATATTATCATCAAGCAGCTTCCTGGGATACATTCTATTAGCCCCGTCATAGTAACTATGGGTTCCTGATCTTACTGTACAAAACAGATATTAACCTCAGAAAGCTCCCCCGCACATTCTGTTAGGACCTTCACTGTCCTTGTAACTATGGGTTCTCCACTCTTGTCTCCGGTTGGGTATTGTGTCACTTCCACAATCTCTGTTACAATAGTCTCTGTAACTTCTGTGACTTCAGTCACCTCCCTTGATGCAAGAGGCTTCCATGAGCAACTACTACCAGATGATCTCTGTAGAGTGCCTCTCTGTGGCGTCCACACATTCCCCATATGATTAGGAGTGGACTTGGGAGTTGCCCTTCTGACTGTCCCACTCTGGACATTGGCATCTGTATTGTTTTGTTTTGGGAGAGGTTCATTGCTCCGGTTTTTGCAGGAGGTTGGGCTGACATTCAACTCTTTCTCTATCACCAGATCATTTTGTTTTTTATCCCCAGAACCTGCACTGGACTCGGAATTGTTCTTCAAACTTGTGATATCAGCAATCAATTCCTTCTTCAAGCAACATTCTTTAAGAAAGTTCTCGGACTTGCGACTCCTGTCTCCAAAGCAGCTGGGTCTGCTGACAGAGTTTCCCATGGTGAGCAGGATCTGAATCAGTGGAGGATGTCAGACATCGGTGATCAAAATTCAATCCTGAAATAAGCAAACCAGAGGATAACCAATTTAGAACAATAAGAAAGCAAAAAAAAAAGTAAATAACATCGTTCAGTAACGAATACTAGTTATAACTTTCTCTTATATCCAAACTCTACAACACTTTCTCTACCCGCTGCTGCAGTAACTACCTCTACAAATCGTATCCTAAATCACGCCTCTAAAAATACTATTTTTTTACATAGTGCCAAGATATTCCGCAGTGCGGTAAAATAGGTAAACAAAACAAACCCTAAATTCCAACAAAACAAGATTGTCTTTGCCAGGCTTACTATCTATCGCTACTTGATAAAGCCCTGACAGGTGAAACGCATTGTAGGTGATTTTTTTATTTGTTTAATATTAATAAAGGAATATTTGCTATTTTTATACAATATTTGTGCCATACTTCTTCCATTTATTTAAATTTATTTTAATCAACTGCCTAGCATCCTGACTACCTACTCCAGTGAAGACATCACCAAAGAATCCAGGGTGGGGATCATACCATTTGTGCCCTATACATCAAGCAGTGAGTCCAATATGTATACCTTTATTACTCCTGTGTTTCATATATACAGAGAGCGCTATTTTCTCCTTTTTTCTATTTGTTTTATATTACCCTGGGCCCCTTTGACGCCATCACGTTGAGAGATCTAAGAACTCTACCGACTCATATATCCTAGAAGTGGGGAGAATACCACTCTCCGCTGTTTATACCAGAGCTAGCCTTAGCTCCGGTAAATATGAGTAGGACTTATTTGTTAATAGATAAAGTAAGGTCCTTCTGAATATGTCCTCCAAATTAAAAGGCCTAACCCAGTATATGAACCAGTAAAACAAATATTCCCTCTGGAAAGCAAAATATTTGGAGTGACACTTATGAATACAGCTGAAACACGATAAAGTGAAATAAAGTCCCAATAAGAATAATTGTGCAGAGTGGTATATGATGGTAACTCCATCTTATACCTCTTTGAAGACCAAAAGTAATTTTACACCTAACTTCATAGCGTATCGGAGTATTGATATATTTGTAGAAATGACAACAAACGCCATTGAACAAATTCAGGAAGACACCCTAGAATTGACTCCTCACGGTAATCTGTCTAAACAGGAATGGTTTGCCTTAAATGATCTCAAAAAGAATGAATCTCTCATAATTAAACCTACAGATAAGGGATGTAACGTAGTGTTGATGAATAGAGATGATTACACACTAATGGTGGAAAAGATTCTGAAAGAGGAATCAACCTATAGAATTTTGAAAAAGAATCCGACTATCCAATATCTGACTGAATATAAAGCACTATTAGATGAAGCTCTGAATAATGGGATACTATCCAAAAAGGAATATAATTTCATCTATAATAGATCGCCAAAAATCTCAACCTTCTATTGTCTACCAAAAATACATAAACAATATGCACACCTTACAGGAAGACCTATTGTTTCAGGGGTAGACAATATGACCCAAAATGGGAGCCAATATATTGATCAGATATTAAGAAAATTTGTTGTGACTCTACCTTCATACTTAAAGGACACCAAAGAGACCCTAAGTTATCTATCAACTACACAGCTACCAGAAGGGACACATCTGTGTAGTTTAGATGGAGTCACTCTATTCATCAATACCACACAAGATTGGACTTGGACATACTAGAAATTTCCTCGAATTAAGAGGCGAAAGCCATCAAGCACACACTGAATTTGTTTTAAAACTTTTACATTTTGTCCTTACCCACAACTTTTTCTTGTTCAACAATTCCTTCTATTTGCAGGTGCAGGGGACAGCGATGGGGACATCTTGTGCCCCATCATATGCCAACCTGCACCTGGGCTGGTGGGAAAAATCTGTGTTTTTTTCCGGGGAATCTGCCCACCTCACCAAATTCATTCACACATGGAAACGCTACATCAATGTTGTGTTGGTGATATGGACAGGTTTTTTGGACACTTTTGATAAATTTGTAGATCTTCTTAACAACAATGAAATTAATCTTAAATTTACAAAAGAAGTGGGAAGACCCTCTCTGAACTTTCTAGACCTCACAATAACAGTTGGCGAAAATAACTTTCTCCAAACTACACTCTTTAGAAAACCTATGGCTACAAATAGTCTGTTGCAATGGGAGAGTCATCATCCTAAAGTCCTGAAGAGAGGAATACCAATAGGACAGTACCTTAGAGTACGCAGGAATTGTTCCATTCTGGAGGACTTTAAGTTAAAAGCAAAAGTGTTGCGCATGCATTTTAAAGAATGAGTGTAAGGATATGAAATAAACTCTTTTTGCTTTATATGCTTTAAAATAATGTTTGAAATAATTATGTTGACCTTGGCAGATGTATTCTGTAACATGCTCTACAGGATGTATGACCTCACTCGACCTCAGGATGTTCCTGTCCCGTCTTTATTCAAATGCTTATCTTTTTAATGTCAGACAAGTATGTACTATTCACTATAAGGAAACGATAAATCTCGCTGCTTGCGTGACAAACTGTGTATAAATGCTAGCCCTGAAAATACACTCATTTGAGACTCTTGTTAAAGCACATTTGTGGTGTCTGTGTCTTTATTGCTAACAATGATTCTCCATCAATATTGATTATGGTGACCGGAGAATCGAGGGGAGTTGAGTCCAGAACAGCATTAACCCGAGGACGAGGATATCCCAATTGCTGCTTAAAATCAGCATACAAAAGTGCTTTAGACATGGACAGGGAGATTATGCTCAAGAATGTGCAGATAGATCTGGAAGATAAGCAGATCAGATGCACTGCTGAGTTCGATCTAGGGTGGGAACCGGCAAAATCCATTCTTAACCGATTCTGGCCTGTACTCACACAGGACATACATCTCCACCAAGTACTAACGCCCGATGCAGCATTAACAGCCAGAAGGGATAAAAATTTACGGGACCTCCTGGTACCCAGCCACCTTTCGGGTATAAAACCTTCACATACATGGTTAAAAAATACACTGATGGGAACTTATCAATGTGGCAAATGCATGGCTTGCAGATTTATCTCACAAAACTCCAAAGCAATTGAGGATACTGCACGAGTATTAAAATGCCTGTAAGGGATTTATTTAACTGTAAAACTACAAGAGTGGTGTATCTCCTTACTTGCTCATGTGGCAAGATATACGTGGGTAAAACTTTCAGACAATTTAAATTACGTATTCTTGAACACATTCGCGCAGTCAGGTATAGAAATGATACACCAATCTCAAGACACCTTTGTGAACACCATGCAGGTTGCTCCCATGATCTACATTTTGCAGGGATTGAACATGTAAAACTGGATCAACTCCTTAAACAAACAGAGAGAGTCCTTTTGGATTTACAAACTCAAGACATTGGCACCTTGAGGGGTTTACGTATACCCCATTCCTAAAGTTATCATTGCCTACAACTTGTAAATCTTCTAGAATATCAGAAAAAATATAATTCTTATCCAATCAGTCTATTATACCATCACTTTATACTATCATATGGATAGAGCAACTATTTAATTCTTTAGTTAAGTTCCAGTTTTCTAATTATCTTCCTTTTTTAATTATTAATTAAGTCATCCATCTCTCCCCTCCCTTTGTCCTTTAACTCTCAGATTTTTGATCACAATAACAGCATTGTTTGAATTCAAGCAATTTATTAACCTTATACTCGATGAATAAATATTCTCTAGTATTTAGACATTAGTATGGTCATGCTATATCATAAAATCATGATACTGGTAATAATGTCTTATGCTGGGTTTAAGGTTTTATAGTAGCACACTTCATTTCCTATAAATTATCCCCATATACCTATGATGAAGGTATTCTGGAGAAGGAATTCCCTTATGCAAGAGCTTTGGGACGTTCTTTTGCCAGTGTAATAATAGGTAAACCAGATTAATACACCTTGATATGCATAACGCAATGGCTGTAATGTGGTCGAAAGAGGTAATCACCTCAAACACGCTGTAACGGACCATTTTGCCCAAAAGAGGTTAAAAACCGTTAAGGCGATATTCCCCTTTTTCAGCTGCACTGACAGCTACTGCAAGCACCAATCTCCTGAACTGCAAACCCACGAATTCACCAACTCCCGACCTGCAACCAAGGGAATACTCGAAACTCCCGTACTGGAGACACACGAATAGCTGCTAGCAGACTAACAGGAAAAGCCCCCAAGCGGCTTACACTCCTGGCAATCACTCTCTAACAGCATACAGTAAATCCTCCACCAATAATGAGACGACACTTCACTTTGAGGGTTAAGCAGGAACTGATTACTGGGGCTAACTGCCCGGCTTTTATGCAGGTCTCCCACCTGGTGGACACTCCCCTAGGGGACCAAATGGGAGACTGGGACACAAAGGGTAAAAGGACCAATCACAGACTTACACATTTCAACCATCCCACAATGCATCACAATCCCTCCTCTCTGCTCTGGAGATAATTGAGAAGTAATTCAATTATCTCCAAAGACAGAGGCAAAACTCTGTTGAACACATGGCAGCAAAAAGACAGTAAAATACACAAGGTTACATTTATGACATAAAATACAGACATGCAACATATGCCCAGATAGCTTAGGTCTGAGCACACATTAATACTGAATGGCACTCAGACCACAAACACATACAGTTCAATTGCCATGGAGCCAAAGTCTTTTATTACATGATTAGGCTCCATGGCATACCTATCTGGGTTATATGAGTTCATTCAGTAAATCCGAGAATCTACCGAACACCGGCAGAAAAGCACGAATAAGTCTTTTTTGCAGTGAAAAAGATGTCTTTTAACATGGGGCCATAGTCCAAAGGCAGCAGGCGAGCAACCAGGCTTCTCCAATGCAATGTGGTGAGATTGCTCTCGTCACATCTCTCCCCTTTTCCAAACAGACTAACAGGGTATCTGACCTCCTGCCGGTCAGTGCCCTTGTTAGTCCAGCAGCCCACCCACAAAACACAATCAACAGCACAGCCCACCTACAATAAATGGTTACTACACCTGGGTAGAGGAGAAGCTTGTCCATGTCCAGGTGCCTCACCACGGCTGTGCTGGGTACGGGTATGCTGACTTGGTGGGTTGCTGCGTGGGCAGAGACCAGCAGTACTCTGCCCTGTTGCTAGCGCTACTGGGAAGGTAGCCTGGAGGGGGAGACTGACTGTCTCCCCTTTAGATACACAGCCCTACTGTTGGAGACCGACTGTCTCCCCTTTAGAAACACAGCTCTGCTGCTGGAGACCGACTGTCTCCCCTCTAGACACACAGCTCTGCTGCTGGAGACCGACTGTCTCCCCTTTAGACACACAGCCCTGCTGCTGGAGACAGACTGTCTCCCCTTTAGACAAACAGCCCTGCTGCTGGAGACCAACTGTCTCCCCTTTAGACACACAGCCCTGCTGCTGGAGACAGACTGTCTCCCCTTTAGACACACAGCCCGGCTGCTGGAGACCGACTGTCTCCCCTTTGGCTAAACAGCCCTGTCGCTGGGGGGCAGAACCAACCGTCCCTACCCCCTGTTCTGTACGTGCAGAGACCACGGTCCCATCTGCACAGGTGTGGGGCTTACTGTCTCCCCTCCCACTGGAGTGGGAGGAGTTTGCCGTTGCTGCTGACGGTCCCATCTGCACAGTTGTGGGGCTTACTGTCTCCCCTCCCACTGGAGTAGGAGGAGTTTGCCATTACTGCTGGAGAGGGAGCTGCTCTGTGCTTCATCTGTGTGTTCCCAGGACCACACCCGTTTGTGGCTGCTTTGGAATTACTACAGCAAGGGGCTCTGCCTGGGCCTAGGCAAGCATGGCCCTCGGGCCTTCCTCCCCAGCCTGGGGATGGAAGGTCAGGCTGGACGAGCTGCAGGCAGTGCTGGCTTTTGGGGAAGGTAAGGCGGATACCAGGGGCCTGTCTTGGACTGAGCATCAGGCCCTCTCCTGGAAAATACGAAACCAGGTCTCCCTGTTGGAGGAACTGGCGGGGGGGATGTCTAGGAAGCTTACAGCATGGAAAAGGGAAGTGGGGGTCCCCCAGGGAGCTACGGCCCACACCAGGGCCGATATCCAGCTGCTCTCTGGGCTGCTGGCTGAGTGCCGTGAACTTGCCAGCAGTGGCCTCCACTTCCTAGAACAGCCCCCCCCGTCCCTGGAGGTGGGAGAGGGTACCGAGGAGGAGGTAGTCCCTGAGACCCCCCCTGAGGTGGCTAGTGCCAGCAAGGCCCCTCAGGCCTCCCTCACCTATGCTGAGGCTGCAAAGGGTGAGGGGGTTGAGGCTAGGGTCTTTAAGGGGCTACCTTCTGACAGGCTCCGGGGTCTGCTTGTGTCCCTGAAGGCCCAGCATGCCGAGGCAGACTCGGGCCTAGCTGGGGTCCAGACCACCCCCAGGTTAGCCCCCCCATATTGAGAATTTTAACAAAAGATTATTCCATTTGTTAGATCTTTGTTAGATCAGGTTTGATCAACAATTTTTTTCGTTAGATCTACTCTAAAATATGCGATATTAACAATCATTGTCAGGGGGGGCTAACCTGTAGCCAGCCCCCCCTCAACAAAAATTTGGAGAAAATGTTGTTGATTATGATAGCTCTACGTTAGATCAGGTTTGATCAGGCAAAATTTTTGTTTGATCTAGTCTAATTACTGAGATATT
>OW240915.1:331433209-331471932 GCA_933207985.1 Pelobates cultripes
TTTCCTGTACTCTCTGTGGCTACGGTGAATGTAAACAGCATTAAGTCCAGCAGGGCCCGCTTTTTGGTTTACGACCACCTCAGCCGGGCTCCATACAATGTCATCTTGGTACAGGAGACCCGGCTGGAAACCCTCGCGGCCCTGCACGCTGCAAAGCGGGACTGGAGATGGGGGTCCTCCTACTTCTCTCTAGCCACAGAGAGATATGGGGGAATCGCCATTCTATTTAAGGACGTTGATGTTAGCATCAACAGGGTTATTGAGTTGCAAAAAGGACGGTGTGTGGTTTTAGATGTCTCAATGGGCAGGCAACCTTTCAGGATAATTAATATCTATGGCCCCCAATCTAAGTGGGAGAGGAAGCGCCTGTTTATTGAGATAGAGCCTTACCTTTATACATCCGAGCAAATCCTGTTTGGCGGTGACTTTAACACCATAACTAGGCCTCAAGACAGGAGAGACGCCACTCAGAGGCTGGGGTATGACTCCTATTTTTTTAAATAAGATGGTTAGTCAGGCTGGATTGGTCGATGTGTACCTTCATCACACTCCCAATCCCACGGGTGGGTACACTTATCACAGAGGTAGCTGTCAGAGTAGGATAGATAGGTTTTTCTTTAAGGAGAATTTCCCGGTGGCAGCACCCGTGCTTACACCGGTGGAGTTCTCCGACCATCACATTTTGTCTTGCGAGTTGAACGTCTATAGTACCCCACCTAAGGGTAGAGGGATCTGATGGCTAAATTCAGACCTCCTGGTGGAACAGAGGGTTCAGCAAGCCTTCATGGAATTCTTTCATGATCAGATGACATTGGCCGACTTAGGCCAAACGAAGTCTGAGTGGTGGGAGATGGTGAAGGCCAGAACTCAACGGCTGTTTCACAATCTCGCCCGGAACATGCAGTCCTCCAGGTACAAGATGTATCTGGGCTTGCTTGGGAGGTTAGACATCCTGATCTCGCAGGGAGGTGACCCCGAGGACATTGCGGCAGTTAAAAACCTGATGAGGAGTTATCAGTATGACAGGTACGCCTCCCTTGTAAAAGAGAGGGATCATGGGTCATACCGCTTGCCCGATCCTTATCTTAGCTGCAAGAGGAAGGAAGGTACCAAGTCCATCCCTAGTCTGCGGGGCACCGACGGGACCCTAGAGGAGTCTCCTCGCGGGATTCTGAAGGTGGTCCGCGACTACTATATTGAGCTCCTCGGAAAGGGCAGCCCCCAATGTAGCGAGGAGGGAACCTCCCACGGGAGAAGGGTGGATGACTTCTTGAGCGAGCTCATGCTCCCTGAGCATAGCGACCTCTCTTTTGACGAGTTGGTCAGCAAGATCACCATAGAAGAGGTCACAGAGAGTATCCAACAGCAGAACAAGTGTAAGTCACCAGGTCCTGATGGTCTGACGGCCGAGTTTTACCAACAGTTCTGCGACCTCTTGGCCCCTCATCTGACCGAGGTGTTTAATGAGAGCTTGGCTCAAGGATTATTGCCACCCTCGATGAGGACTTCTGCCCTGATCTTGCTGTCCAAGCCGAACGTGCTCGACACAGCGGATGTGGGCAACTGGCGCCCCATATCCCTGTTAAATGTCGACAGGAAGGTCCTGGCAAAGATTTTGATGAAACGAGTACAGGGCCTAGCGAGGCGTGTCCTATCCACCTCCCAGTACTGTTCAATCGAGGGAAGAACTGTCTTTGATGCCGTTTTCGAAGTCAGGGAAGCCCTCGAGAAGTGCAGGGACGGAGAAAGGGGGATATACCTTCTGGCACTTGATCAGTCCACAGCTTTTGATCGAGTAGATCACCGTTATCTGTGGTCAGTCTTGCGGAAGTATGGCTTGCCGGGAAAATTCGTCAATTGGATAATCACCTTGTACAGAGGGGCCGAAAGCTTCGCTCTTGTGAACGGGTGGAGGGGCAGGACATTTAGGATCCGATCCGGGGTCAGGCAAGGCTGTCCTCTCAGCCCACTCTTGTACGTGTTTGCAGTCGATCCCTTCATCCGAAGGGTCGAGGCAGGCACGTTACAGGGAGTGGCCAGGGCTCCGGAGAGGCCTTTACGGGTTGTTGCCTACGCTGATGACATCTCCATAGTGGTCTCCAATACTCGGGAGGCCACGGAGGTGGATGATTTAATCCTAGCGTATTCTGCCGCTTCAGCCTCTCGTGTCAACAGGGACAAGAGCGTAGTTTTCTGGTGCGGGAAGGAGGGGGACCAGTTCCCTCTTCCAGACGGTTTCCCGAGGGCCCAGCCTGAAATTAAGATCTTGGGGGTGGTGTTCGGACCAGGGGATCTGGCTCTCAGGAACTGGACCGAACGGCTTGCCATAGCTTCTAGCAAGGTGGAGGAGAGCCACAGGTGGAAACTGACGTTCAGAGAACGGGTGAACCTAATCAAAAAATGTTCTGACCGTATTCGGCTACGTCAGTAACATCTTCCTTTTGCCCAGGTCCCTCCACGCTCGGATGTTTGCGCTGTTCTTCCGCATGTTGTGGGGGAACAGGCTGAACCTCATCAAAAGAGAGGTCACTTACCTGGCCAGAAAGGACGGGGGTCTGGCCATGGTCAACCCCATCGTCTTTTTAACTAACAACTTCCTGAAAAGGAACTTTGGGGCTCTCCTGAAGGATGAGCAGCCTGGCTGGGTATGTATATTCAGGGAGTGGGTCACACCTTTCCTGGTGGACTGGTTTCAGGGTGGGAGGGTGAAGAGCATGAGAGTTCGGCATTCTAGCTATCTTCCGTCTTCGGTCATCGAGGGAGTGGGAATTCTGCGCAGGTGGAACGTCACGGTGGAGGAGGTTCGGGACACTCCCAAGAAGCTTCTGGACGGGAGGGTCCTGGCCACCCACTTTGGCATTCAGCTTGCTTTGAAGGACTGCCCGCCAAGTACTCTCGCCTCGGGGTTGAAAAACATCAACTCCAGGCGCCTTCCGGAGAAATACCGAGACGTGGCGTTTCTCTCCTTCCACGGTAGACTTTACGTTCGAGGGAACTTGAAGTACAGGAACATAACGGATCGTGGTTGTCCTCGGGTGGAATGTTCTGGGGAAGTGGAGTCCATGGACCACTTCCTCCTCGAGTGCCCCTTTAATGTACAGGTCTACAAAGAGGTCTCAGCCGCCTTAGGCATCCCCTGCTTATCCTGCTGGACTTATGCGGAGTGTGCGTACGGGACGTCCAACTCATGGGGGAGGGCTTTTGATTTGGGCACTCTTTATGTAGTCAGTTCAGTGGTTAAGTATTTCACTTGGATGGCAAGGTGTCAGGTTTCCCTTCAACGTAAAGACCTTTCCTGTCAGGTGGTGGTAGCAGACATTCTGAGGGCGGTTCGTGGGATCTATACCACCGAAAGGGCCTCTATGGATCCCACCATTTGGCAGCGTTTGTGGCGAAATCTCAAGGTCCACCCGCCTTGAACCGCTCCATGGGCGCCCTTGTCTTGGTGAAGGGAATTCCAAATCTGTCTTCACCTTTCCCCCGTAGATTTTGAACTGGTTTTTCTTTTCATGGAAGGCTGCCACCTTTAGCAGACGAGTACCTTCCTCTGCGTCTAGGTAGTGCAGTGTAGTTAGGTTATGGTTATGGTTATGCACAGGTTATTTTTGGTATTGTTTGGGTTAGGGTGGGTTTCTGGTGTATGGACAAATTGAAAAATTTACTTTGGGTGGGAAAAAAAACAAAAAAACACACACTGGGTTTCTTTATGGACGGAGGGATGGACTCCTTGAGGGTGGTGTACAAACTGGATTTCATGTGGGTGGTGGGTCTATGGACAAAATTTTGATTTCATGTGGGTGGTGGGTTTGGATGTGATGAACTGAGAAAAGGACTCCATTTGGGTGGTGGGTTTGGGGGATGGACGGAGGGATAGACTCCATGAGGGTGGTGGGTTTTATGAATTGAAAATGGACTCCATTTGGGTGGTGGGTTTGGGTTTAAAGTTTGGGTTTAAAGTGTAGGTGGTGGGTTGGTGTTGATGGACGGAGGGATGGACTCCATGTGGTTGGTGGGTTTTATGAACTGAGAAAAGGACTCCATGTGGGTAATGGGTTTGTTTATGTTTATGTGTGTGTTTTATTTCACGCTTGGTTTATGTTTGTGTTTAGCTGGCTGTGGACTCGAGGTCAATTGGGTCCCCCCTTGTCCCCCCCTTGTTATGTAAGAGCTCCTTCAGGAGCATTTCAGCCTTTTTTCTCCCTCCCCAAGGCTCCATGAAGTAATGGAGCCCCCCGCCTTTTAATTTATCCCCTTATGATTTAGTTCCCCCCCCTTTTCTGTTAATCCCTCTCCCTCTTATTCCCAGTTATTTAATTTGGTATAAGTTTACTCCCCTATTAGTGCCCCTTCCTGAGTTTTTATTTCGGTATTTATGTTTAATTTTGGGGTATTTATGTTTCATTTGGTATTATGTTTGAAGTGGGTATTATTTCAGTTGATTGTTTATTATTGTTATTTTTTATTTTGTTATTCTGTTTAATTTTGGAAGCATTTTACAAAACTAAATAAAATAAATACTGTCTCCCCTTTGTACATTAAGCTGCCGCTGGGGAGAGGGGGTAACAAGCTCCTCTCCCATACATGCTTCCAACCGCGGGGGAGGGAGACCGACTGTCTCTGCTCCCAATACAGAGTCCTGCTGCTGGGGAAAGGAGACTGGGCTCTCTATTCCCGGTAGGACACTCTGCCGCTGGGGAATGAAGACTGGGCTCCCAATTCCCTGCAATATCTCCCGCTGGGGAATGGAAACCGGGCTCCCAATTCCCAATAAATCACACTGACGCTGCAATATCTCCCGCTGGGGAATGGAGACCGGGCTCCCAATTCCCAATAAATCCCACTGCCGCTGGGGATCTGAGCCGACTGCCCAGCATCCCTGTAGCTCACCCTGCCACTGGGGAGGGAGGACGCTGCTCTCCTCTCCCTGCAAGGAACACTGCCGCTGGGGGACAGGACCACTTGTCTCTGCCCCCTGTAACTCAGCCTGCCACTGGGGAATGGAGCTCGGGCTCCCAATTCCCTGCAATTCACACTGCTGCTGGGGGACAGAAGCAACTATCTCTGTCCCCTGTAACTCAGCCTGCCGCTGGGGAATGGAGCTTGGGCTCCCGATTCCCTGCAATATCTCCCACTGGGGAATGGAGCTCGGGCTCCCAATTCCCTGCAATATCGGTGGAGAGACCTCGGTCCCGTCTCCACCCGCCACCTGGGGTTCTTCCCAGTAAATATCAACAATGTCTTCCCAGCTGAATGGGTCTGAAACTGGATCTGTCACCTTGCTGTCCTGCTGAGCTTTCTCAATGGATTGGAAGAGATCTCGGTAGTCCTGCTCCAGTTCCCACTCCAGGCTTGCTAGGTGGATCAGGTCTTGCTCAATGTCGTGAGTGTCGTCCCAGTCATACCTGCTCTCCCTCCACTCAAAGAGATCACTGAACCGGGCTTGTGTAGGGCTCCCAAATTCAGGATCTGAAAAAGCCTCCCATAACAAGCCAGGACCATCAAACTCCTCTCCCTCTGGCTTGTCATGCTCGGCTGTCCAGGGCAGGTACTGTGCCCCATACCACCAGAGCGCCTGGTATGCATCTTCCAGCCAAATCTCCTGCCATACCTGGTGCTCCAATTCCTTCACCCATTCATCCAGGGGCTGCTCTCCCAGGAAGGGCATCCGCAGGGCCACTTGCTTCTGCAACCGCTGCTCTTCACTGGGGAGACTCTCGCCCCGCTGGTATTGTACATTATCCAGGGCCTGGTACCAGATGCCTTTCCTTAATGCATCCCGGCCATCCAGGTCCTCCTCCTTGTATGACACTGCTGGTTCCATGCTGTTGCTGTCAGGGTCGCTGTACTCAGACATGCGTTGCCCTCAAATTGTAAATCCACGGAATGGTGTTGCCTGTAGCTGTCCTGTTGTCTGTGGGAACGATCCTGCCACTTGCCACCAATTGTAACGGACTGTTTCAGCACACAAGGAGTTAAAATCCTTTAGGCGCTCGTCCCCTTCCAGAGACACAGGCACAGCTACTGCAGAACACCAATCCGCCAAACAGGAAACCATATGAATGCTGTAAACAGCCGAATAGGAAAAACCATATGAATAGGTTTACACTCCTAGCAGTCGAACTGGAACAGCATACAATAAATCCCCCCAAGAAGGAGACAAAGCTCCGTGTTGAGGGTCAAGCAGTGAACAGTCAAGCTGTGGGTTTATTGTGCTTATGTACACATTCTTACACATTAGTACCAGTGGTGTATCCTGGTTTTGTGCTGCCCTAGGCAGGACAAAACTCAGGCGCCCCCCAACCCCCCCCGCGCGCGACCCCCACCCATCCCTTCCCCCCTGCGCGCGCGACCCCCGCCCATCCCTTCCCCGGCCTTCTAACTACACACACACTCACTGACAGATACGCGTACACTAGCTAACAGAAACACAAACTCACTGACACACACAAACACACACACTCAGTAGCAGAGACACACTCACAGACACACACTCACACACTAACAGACAGACACACACACACTAACAGACACACACTCACTAACAGACACACACTCACTAATAGACACACACACACACTCACTAATAGACACACACACACTCACTAATAGACACACACACTAACAGACACACACACACTCACTAACACACACACACACACACTCTAACACACACTCACTGTAGACACACACACACTTTCCACTAACACACACACACACTCACTCACTAACAGACACACTCACTAACAGACACACACTGCTTCCAGACACACACACACTCCGCTGCCCTTACACACACTCACACACTCACTAACAGACCTTTTACACTCACTAGTAGACACACACACACTCACACACACTCTAACACACACTCACTAACAGACACACACACTCACTAATAGACACACACACACTCACTAACAGACACACACACTCACTAATAGACACACACACACACTCACTAACAGACACACACACTCACATTAACACATGTACTTTTTAAACCCCCCCCCTCCTCCAGCCTCCTTACCTTTGGGAGTGCTGGGGAGGGAAGGGGTTCTCTATCTCCCTGGTGGTCCAGTGGCTGCTGGGTGAAGGCGTGATGGCGGAAGTGGCTGGCGGGAGCTCTTCCTGTGAGCGACTGCTCAGCTCCCTGCAGCGCCGCAGGTGAGGGCTGGGGCGAGGAATATGACGTCATATTCCGGCTCCCAGCCTCACTCTGCGGCGCGCGAGGGAGCTGAGCAGACAGCTCACAGGAAGAGCTCCCTCGCCAGCCGCCCGCCAATGCTGCCCAGCGCCGCTCAGCATGTCTGTTAGCCGCGAGGCTAACAAGACATTTGCCTTGGGCATTTGGGGGGCGGCTTTTTTTGCCGCCCCCTGAAAAATGCCGCCCAAGGCAAATGCCTTGTTTGCCTCGCGGCTAAAACGCCCCTGATTAGTACCACCCACAGGGTTTTGGAACACAACCAATAAACACATACAATACACTCAGACACTCCCACACAAAATCCTCCCCTCGGCCTGTGATTCAATTACCTTACACAATGGGTAATTTAATTAGCACAAGCAGAGAAATTAAACTTTTCCACATTATTCATAACTTGAAAAGTATGCATCACATTTACATTTTCAGAATCAGCATACTCCAAATACAAACATACATCAAAATCATACATATTGGTCCAGTGGTTCAAAAGATAGATCGTAGTCCTTTGTGACCAAAGGAAGTATGGCTTTTCTGTCCAAAACCAGTTCCACAGAGTCTTCTATCCTGAAGATAATTAGAAGTAATCCAATTATCTCCAAAGACAGAGGCAAAACTCCATTGAACACATGGCAGTAAAAAGACAGTAAAATACAATAAAATACACATGGTTACATTTATGACATAAAATACAGACATGCAACATATGCCCAGTTAGCTTAGGTCTGAGCGCACATTAATACTGAATGGCGCTCAGACCACAAACACGTACAGTTCAATTGCCATGGAGCCAAAGTCTTTTATTACATGAATAGGCTCCACGGCATACCTATCTGGGTTATATGAGTTCATTCAGTAAATCCGAGAATCTACCGAACACCGGGCAGAAAAGCACGAATAAGTTTTTTCTGCAGTGAAAAAGATGTCTTTTAACATGGGGCCATAGTCCAAAGGCAGCAGGCGAGCAACCAGGCTTCTCCAATGCAATGTGGCGTGATTGCTCTCGTCACAGCACAGTCTTAATTTCTGGAACATACTGTACCATTGGGACCTTTTTTGTGTATTTTATATGCACGCACGGACTTCGAGCCTTACATGACCCATAACACATCTACCTCTATCAAGATTTGGCTGTTCTCCTACAAGTGGTATTTTATTTCATTTGGATTGGACTTTTTACTGTGGACTTTTTTATTCTATTCTCATTTCATATTCTATTTTTATATTTTATATATACTGTAGCGGTTACCCTGATGAGTAGACAGGTTTCCACCGCTAGAGGGTGTCCTTCTCCCGATAATGAGGGGTATTTTCAGCATTCAGCAGTCATCCAAGTTGAGAAGCTCTAGTGTTATAGCTGTGTACCAGTTTCCCCCAATAAGAGACAAGACTCTAGATTGAGGGTAAAGTAAGAACTGATTTAATGAGCACACAAGCCTTTCTTGTATACAAGTTTTCCCACAAGGTTAACACCCACGTGGACCTTGTTGGGCACCGAAAATACAAACTCAACAACCAATAGCTTACAGTCACACAGTTAACTATTGGTAAATTCCTCCCCTCTGCTTGGGAGATAATTGAGTTAATTGCTGTAACAACTCAATTAGCTCCAAGCGAAAAATACACTTTTTACTCACTTTTTATAACATCAAAATTATCCATTAAATTTTCAGAAAACTTACATTTTCAGAACAAGCATAATTAGGGAACAAACATATTCAAAAATCATGCAAATTGGTGCAGGGGTTCAGGAGATAGATGAAAGTCTCTTTTGACTGACCGCACTCATGTTTTCATACCCAAAAGAGTTCCATAGATTCAGGCTGTGCGGCCCTCTATCTCCCCCTTCAAATAAAGTATAAATTGCTCGAACTGATCCGTTCGTGCCTACTGTCATTAGATATGTCTTGTTCGGGAGTTTGTTCTCCAGAATTAGCACGGAAAGGTAGAAGTCCCAGCGGTGTTCGTGGAAATAGTAGCCAAAAATTGTTCTATGCGTTCAACGACCAAACACTGCTGAGTGTGTTCGGCTAAACAAAATGGCCGCCGCCACGTGTTCGTGCAGACGAACGCTGACCACCCTGTTGATCAATAAGAACGTTGGGGTGTTCATGGTTTTGGAGGTGCTATTACGGTCAGGTTGGTTAATGGGCGCCACACTGCTGTTCTGTGTGGTCGGTCGTTCGGCAGAAAATCCGCGATTCGAACGACTCTTAGCACAATAAAGGTCTTTTCATTTTAGACGAACGGTTGTAAACAAACAGATTTTCCAAGTTTTAGAAATCAGGGACAGAGGGTCTGTCACATATACTGTTTTGTTATTAGCGCTACCTTCTTTCTTGTCTCTTTTCTGTTTCCATAACTGTTTAGCGTTTGTGAGAGAATACCCTTTAGGTGTGCTGCCCTCGCATCATTGTCGTTTCGGGTTTTGTTCGCGCACATCATTTTCTTTGTTATATTTGTACTTTTCAAAACAAGATTGACATACTGGAACAGTAGGTGAAGCTCCTATACCCACTCTGTATAACTCCTCCTTTAACTGCTCCTATACCCATTCCCTAGAACTCCTCCTCTAACTGCTCCTATACCCACTCCCTAGAACTCCTCCTCTAACTGCTCCTATACCCACTCTGGGAAGCGAGCGCAGTTTAGTGGAAAGGGGCTGTGGCGAAAGCCGCCTCGCCACTGGACATTGGAGAGGCCTGGCTGCCCGCCTCCTACCTGCTGACTATGGCCCCTTGTGAATTTGTACTTTTGAATGCAATATTTGGGCATGTGGTATTTTATATTGCTGCTACTGGCCCTTTTAAGGGCCATTCGTGGACATATTATGACTGTTAGGAACAATGCCCTTTAAGACTGTGTAGCAGATTGCATTCAGGCTGTATTTAATATTATGTGTTCGGTAAACGGTGTTATGTGTATGCAGCATTCATCTGATTGTTCGGTAGAATCACTCCATTCATTATATTGAGTGAAACTACCGAACAACCAGACCACCCTGGAGTAAGTGTGCCTCCAATTACCGTTTGCAACAATGTTGCAAACGGGTAATTGGCAATCGATGTAATGTGTGGTTTTGTCCTCTGGGTGGCCGCCATTCGGGAAACCAACACGTGGCGGCGGCCATCTTAAACTCCCGAAGCGGTGTTTTGCCGTCGAGTGTCTGGAACTAAAATCGGACATTCGACTAGGCAAACACCGCTGAATTCGTGTGGAAACTACCGAATGACCCGGCGTTTGGTAGAAAGAACCCCACGAACAATGGAATTCGTTTAAACCCTCCCCAGGCTCTATAACCCAGACAATTCATGTGTTTCATTCCCTTTTCTGTGACCGACTGCAGGGCCAAAATACATGGAACTATTTTCGGATACTTTTGCCATGCAGTCGGTCAAAACTTTAACCCTCCATAATCCCCGAACCCCTGGTCCGATCTGGGTGATTTTTGGATATGTGTCTCATCCATATCAGGGCTACCAGGGGGTGTAACATTTAAAGGGGTAACCCTATGTTTAGGGGTACATCCAGTATCCCAGGGAATTTGTGTCTGGACTAATGGGATTATGTGTCACACTAAGGGGAGGAGATGTGTGGGAGGTAACTGGTACATTATTGGCTGGGGTACTAATTGTTGTGGATCCCTCCCTTGCATGGGAGAATGTCTTAAAAAGAAGTGTGTGTAAATAAATCTGGAGTTCCTGCTTAACCCTCAAAGTGAAGTGTCGTCTAAAAGATCGCAGAAACCTAGAGATTACTTTTTTGGGGCGAATAAATGTTATCAATTCATATGTTATACCAAAGTGGAATTATATGTTTCAAATGTTACCTCTACATATCCCAATCCATTGGCTTCAATTAATACAAAGAAGTTTTACTCAATACATCTGGAAAGGCAAGAAGCCGAGATTGAAACAGTCAATATTAGCGCAGAAAATATATAAAGGTGGACTTGATTATCCACTTATAATGAATAACTTTAAAGCAGCTATTACCCTACATGTCTATAGAATGCAAATGAAAGAAAATAAAGATGAGGGATGGTATAAAATGGAATTGAAGGCAGGAGAAGTTTCTAGCTTAGATTGTTTAATCTGGAATATAAATAAAATGCCAAAGAAAAAAGAATATGCCAGTATTATTCTAACTCAATTACTGGAAAATTGGTTAAAAATTAAAAAAGTAATGAATATAGAAAAAAAAGTTCCAAGTTATTTAGAGTTAGATATCGTAGAAAAACAAGTGGAAGACTTAAACTTAAATAATTGGAAAAAAGTAGGGATAACGACTCTGGACCAATTATTGACAGAAGGATTAATTAAAACCTTTGCTCAAATAACAGAGATACACAATCTCCCTCCTAGAGAGGTGTTTAATTTTTTAAGACTTAAAAGCTATATAAATACACATCTAATAATACCAAAATCTAATTTAAGCAATTCGATAGATTTATTATTTACATCAAAAAAAGTTAATAAACCACTTTCTAAAGCTCTAATACTAATTAAATCAATAGCTGAAGACACAAATCCTACTGCCATACAGGCTTGGAAACAAGACTTGAATATCGATATAAATCTGAATCAATGGGGTTCTTCAATGATGGATGTTAAGAAGAATATACATTCATTAAATTTATTAGAAACGCACTTTAAAGTTTTAAATAGGTGGTACTTAGTACCAGCTAAATTGAATAAAATTTACCCTCTAGTAAATCCTATCTGTTGGAGATGCAATAGTATTAGAGGCAATTTTAGACATATTTGGTGGGATTGCTATAAATTAAAAAATCTCTGGTTGAAAATGCAGCATTTTATATCTAACAATTTAAAACTCGAGTTGATTATCTCTCCAGAGGTAGTTTTACTTCATCTAAATTGGCCTCATATGACATATGAATTAAAAGCAATCCTTATACATCTGTTTTTAGCGGCTAAAATAGTAATTGCGAGATGGTGGAAAAGGGATTTAGAAGTCCCCTGGAAGAAAGTTAAAACTCAACTCGAGTTTCAGATTAGAATGGAGCTGATGCTAAGTAAACAAAGACTAAGCAATAAGATTTCTGTTTGGTTAAAGTGTATTGAGATGATTGATGTATAAAATAGTGTCGTTCAATTAACAGTAGAACAATTCCATGAACACTGCAAATAATTATGAGATTTATCTAAATGATATTACCACTCTATTATGGAAGTCTTTCTGATGTATTTTTCTTCTCCCTCCCCTATATTGCTGCTGTGTTGTTTGTTTGTATTACAAATGTATATTTGTATGATATTTGTATTTGTATGATATTTGTATTTAATGAGATTTAAAAGAAAAAAATTTAAAATAAAGATTAAATATTAAAAAAAAAAAAAAAAAGTGAAGTGTCGTCTCATTATTGGGGGAGGATTTATTGTATGCTGTTCCAGTTTGACTGCTAGGAGTGTAAACCTATACGCATGGTTTTTCCTATTCGGCTGTATACAACATTCAAATGCTTGAGAGCATTCATATGCTTCGGTGGTTGTGGTGTCTGCTGCAGTGCTTGGAGTCCTCAGGAAGCGCTAGGAGCATCCTTCAATGGAGGTACCCAGTCGGGGTGCCAGGTGATCCGTTACAGTGGCCTTGACAGGGCTAGCAGGCGGGCATAGATGCAGCAGTAACAGGATTAGTAGATTGGGGCTAAGGGGTGGGAGCATATAAATAGGGGCAGCCATCTTAGTGATTGGGTGAGTTTGTTTTCTCCATTTTTTTTCTAGCAGGGCTGCTAAGGGGAAGAAAATCGGGGGATAGGGACCTTGTAGTTAGAATAGGAGCAAGGGGTTGTGTGACGAACTGGTCATGGGTCCTTGGATGGGCATACTTGCCAGCCTCTTTCCCTGTGACTATGGCCCCTGGGTTAAATCCTGGTTAAAATCACTGTGTGTGCCTTTTTGTACTTGTATGGCCACAATTCAAAGTTTCGAAGCAGCACTTCGAACTCACAAAGCCATTTGAAGTGCCATTCGACAAGGTGGCAGCCATCTTGTTTGCATGGACCAAAACCGTGAATAGACTTCAGGGGGACTTAGCCGCGAATGCCCTGGAACTATTTTAGGCATGAAAACCTCGTGGTTCCCGGTTGGTCCTCCAGCAGCACTTAGCCGCGTTTCTATGGAACTGTATTGGGCATGAAACCATGCGTGCGGTTGGTCAAAATGGGACTTCCACAAAATTCCTGAACCTCTGCTCTGATCTGGATGATTTTTGGATATGTTGGTCACCCAGATCAGGGCTATCAGGGGATATGTTGTATATTGGGGTACTTTTCATACTTTTTAAAAATGTGTGTTTTTCTGCCTGGAGATAATTGAGTTACATACAGGACTTGACTTAATTATCTCCCCAGCTGAGGGGAGGGATTGTGTGTAATGTGTGGGAGTGTCACAATGATACTGCATTATCATTGGCTTGTAACATCCTGTTCCCCACAAGGTCCAGGTGGGTGTTCCCTTGCATTGGGAATTGCATATAAGGCCAGCTGTGGCACCATTAAAATTGAGATACTTCTTAACCCTCAACACGTAGCCTTGTCTTGTGATTGTAGGGAACCTGCTATACAGCTATCCAACTAGCTCTTATAAGAGCTTCACAGCTATACTCTCTTGGAGGAGAGGCCTTTCCACTGAATCCCTGGATCTGGGAGTTTGGTCCAGGACACGAGGGGACGTCGAGACCCCAACCAAGCTGCGGCAGTTCGTGGGGTCTATGGTGCTTATGGTGTCCGGTGCGGTGCTTATGGTCCTCTGTCAGCTAGGAGGCATCGATTGGCGGAGGAACCCAGTTGGGGTGCCAGGTGTTCCGTCACAGGTAGGTAAAAAGGCATGGTGAAATAGAATTGGAGTTGGTAATGGTGTTGGGAGGTTTCGAGTTCGTAGGTGGCTCAGAACCTCGGAGGTGTAGGTGGTTTCCGGGTACACCCTCATCACTGGGTTGTTAAGAAAATGTTGGCAATTATTGTTTGTGTTATATTTTATTATATATTATTATATGTTATTTTTGGTTAGTCATTGCCCAATTCATTATTGGGTCTGCTAAATTATAAGACTGCAATAGGTGAGGGGAAGTGACTTTTATTTATTATTATATATCTTATGTTCAATAAAAGCTGTGGACACGTTTTCCCATACACAGATGTGTTGTGTTTTATTAAAGGGGGGTGGGGATGGTTTGATAGGTACAGATTCACCTGCCCATTTGGCGACACTGCACCCGTCCTAGGTTTATTGTTTATTCAGATATCCTGCATTGCAGGTCCACAAGTTAATCCTGGAAGGACCCCACATGCTTCATGACTGCTCTGCCAAAACATTTCACTATCACCCGCTGAGCACTCAGAGCAATCAAGATGTGCAATGGTTTTGTTTGATGGATTATACGGTCACTAGGTCCGCGGATTAAACTTTGGCAGGAGACTGATGTGCAGAGGAAGACTACCCTTCCCCCCAACCACACACACAACTGGACCTTCCAGTGGGCTCCACGGACTATCATGACTGTTACACCTAGGCCTGGCCGGGGACTACCAAATGTCAGATCAAGACAGCCACAGATTGGGAGCAGGGATTTAACAGAATAACAAAATACTTCATCGAGAGCAATACATTATACAACCAAATCTCAGTATAGAAATCGCCAGATAGATCATTATAGGAAACACTCATTAGACGGGGATCAAACAGTGACAGCACTGACTTCTTAATTTATAGTTTACTAAATAGGATGGATTAACATCAGTCCCAGTAGTGTACACACACACACAAACATTGAAATTAGCCTGCGCAAACACACACAGCCAACAGACTCAGTCTACAGACAGACACACGCAAACACACTCAACCTAAAGACGCACATGCGAACACACAATACCTATATACAAAAACTCACCAATGATACACAGACACAAATTGCTTACAAACACACACACCACTGATACACAATGTGACTGACCGCCTGGCACCCCGACTGGCTGCCTCCACCAAGTGCTGCTTCCTAATCGCCTTGAGTACCATAAGCACCGCACCAGATACCATAAGCACCGTAGCCCCCTAGCCGCCGCAGCTTGGCTGGGGCCTCGCCTTCTCTTCACACCCTGGAACAAACTCCTGGATTCAGCTCTCAGTGGAAAGGCCTCTCCTCCAAGAGAGTGTAGCGGACTAGCCCCTGTACAAGAGTCTGCCTCGGTTTCCTGGAGGGGGCTGCTTGCTCACCTCCTGCCCAGTGATTATGGTCCCGGGAAGATGGGACCCTTTAAACACCATGGCTGGGCTTGTATGGCACTACTGGCCCTTTAAGAACCAGCCAAGGGCATATAATATAATATTCCAGATACTTCGGACAATATAAATTATGCAGCACAGGACATTGAGCTGTGTACCAAAATTTGTGTATTTTAAAATGCTTTCGTGTATTGCTATTCCATGTATTCACATTGTATGCAGCATTCGCCTGATTGTTCGGTAAAATCACTCCGTTTACTATACAAGTGAAACTACAGAACAATCAGACCAACCCAGGGATAAGTGTGCCTCTCATTACCGTTTGCAACAATGTTGCAAATCCCTAATTGACAATCGGTACTTTGTTCTATGAATGGCCGCCATTCAGGAGTTTTACACGTGGCGGCGGCCATCTTAATCTCCCGAACAGCTGTGTTTTGCCATTGAGTGTCTGGAACTAAAATCGGACACTTGACTAGGCAAACACCGCTGAGACCTCCAGACTTCCATAAATTTGTGCCGAAGATACCGAACGAGCCGTCGTTTGGTAGAAAGACTAATGCAAACACGGGGATTCACACGAACACCAGTATGGCCATGGATGGCAAACATTTCATGACTTTTATTCCGCGAACTGAGACCGACCGCAAGGCCAAAACTTATGGAACTATTTCCGGATACTGTTACTTGTGCAGTCGGTCAAAACTTTACTTGCCCATAACTCCCTAACCCCTGGTCCGATCTGGGTGATTTTTGAGTATGTTACTCACCCAGATCAGGGCTATCAGGGAATCCCCTATTTAGGAGTGTACCCCATGTATTTGGGGTACATTCAGGCAGGACCGGACTGGGTATTCCAAAGCAGCCCTGGAAAAAAAATCTATTCCAGCCCCATAAGTCATTGCGCCATATAGTATCACATGTAATATGTAAGGCTATGTCTTGCCACCCTAGATGATTGATATAGATATATATATAGCTTTTTCCAATATAAAATATTGGTCTTTTCAGAGTAAAATTCTTAATTATACAGTAAGCATACTCACATGCAGACACAGACAATCTCACTGACACAAGCTGATTGATACACAGCCTCATAGACAAACAATCTCCCTGATATACATAAGGTCATTGACATAAAAACACAAGCTCACTCAGTAGCAGGCACACACACACACACACAAGCAAGCAAGCCCACTCACTAACAGGCGTGCACACACACACAGCTTAATGTAGTGGCTCTGGTGTCTATAGCCTGTCCCTGCAGGCTTTTCAATGTAAACACTGACTTTTTAGAGAAAAGGCAGTGTTTACATTGCTTCCTAGTGACAGACACTCAGACGGTCACTAGAGGTGCTTCCTGTGTCAGTGCGGATTGGCTGAGATCATCCAGCTTGATGATCTCAGCCGTAGAGGCAGGGCCAGTCGAGGGGAGACCAGCACGACATGAGGGGGGGGATGGTGAGTAAAAACACACAGACGCACACCACAACACAGACAGACCGTGACACAGACACACACACACACCGTGACACAGACAGAAACACACACACACCATGACAGACAGACACACCATGACAGAGACACACATACCATGACAGACAGACATACCATGACACAGACAGATACACACACACACACACACACCATGACAGAGACACACACACACACCATAACACAGACAGACCGTGACACAGACACACACACACACCATGACACAGACACACACAATGACACAGACACACACACCATGACACAGACAGACACACACACACACCATGACACAGACAGACACACACACAAATGACACAGACACACACACAAATGACACAGACACACACACACACACACACACATACACTCACACTGACACACATAATTGCTACCTGTGGGCTGGTGGCCGCATGGGGAGCTCTGATGGCGGCCGCAGAGGGAGCTGGCTGTTCTGTCTCTGCCCCCCCTCCCCCCCCCAGCGAGCAGCTTAATGAGACCGGGGTCAAAATATGACATCATATTCCAGCCCCGGTCTCATTAAGCGGCACGCTGGGGAGGAGGAGCAGAGACAGAACAGCCAGCTCCCCCTGCGGCAGCCAAAAGAGCTCCCTCTGCGGCTGCAGGTCAGCCAGCTGCCTGCCCAGCCCCAGGTGCCGACGGCCCACCTGGAAATTTCCCAGTATCCTGGTGGGCCAGTCCGGCCCTGCATCCAGGAACTGGGGAAATACTGTACACGGATTAAGTGGATTATGTGTCATGCTGAGGGGAGGAGATGTGTGGGAGGTAACATGTATTTATTACTGTAGGTGTCTCCCTTGCATGGGAGAATAAAAGCATGGATGTGAAATTAAACCTCAGTTCAGTTCTGCTCCTGATACTGTGAATATATTGTCTGTGCATGTACTCTGTCTGTACACACTCACTTTATATGAATATATTGTCTGTGCATGTACTCTGTCTGTACACACTCACTCTATATGAATATATTGTCTGTGCATGTACTCTGTCTGTACACACCCACTCTATATGAATATATTGTCTGTGCATGTACTCTGTCTGTACACACCCACTCTATATGAATATATTGTCTGTGCACGTACTCTGTCTGTACACACCCACTCTATATGAATATATTGTCTGTGCACGTACTCTGCCTGTACACACCCACTCTATATGAATATATTGTCTGTGCACGTACTCTGCCTGTACACACCCACTCTATATGAATATATTGTCTGTGCATACTCTGTCTGTACACACCCACTCTATATGAATATATTGTCTCTGCTGCATTACTCTGTCTGTACACCCACTCTATGAATATATTGTCTGTGCGCGTACTCTGCCTGTACCGCACCCTCTCTCTGGAATATATTGTCTGTACATTACGTGCTCTGTCTGTACACACCCACTCTATATGAATATATTGTCTGTGCACGTACTCTGCCTGTACACACCCACTCTATATGAATATATTGTCTGTGCACGTACTCTGCCTGTACACACCCACTCTATATGAATATATTGTCTGTGCACGTACTCTGTCTGTACACACCCACTCTATATGAATATATTGTCTGTGCATGTACTCTGTCTGTACACACCCACTCTATATGAATATATTGTCTGTGCATGTACTCTGTACACGTACTCTGTCTGTACACACCCACTCTATATGAATATATTGTCTGTGCATGTACTCTGCCTGTACACACCCACTCTATATGAATATATTGTCTGTACACGTACTCTGTCTGTACACACCCACTCTAAATAAATATATTGTCTGTACATGTTCTCTGTCTGTACACATCCACTCTATATGAATATATTGTCTGTACCTGTACTCTGTCTGTACACACCCACTCTATATGAATATATTGTCTGTACACGTACTCTGTCTGTACACACCCACTCTAAATAAATATATTGTCTGTACATGTTCTCTGTCTGTACACACCCACTCAATGTAAATAGATTGTCTGTACATGTACTCTGTCTGTACACACCCACTCTATACAAATATATTGTCTGTGCATGTACTCTGCCTGTACACACTCACTCTATGTAAATAGATTGTCTGTACCTGTACTCTGTGTCTATCGGCTCCAAGCAGTGCCTGTTTGTGGGGATTGCCCAGAGACAGGTCAGGGCTAGTTATCTAGAAAAGGCATTGTTGGGGACCCCAGAACATGCATTATTTAACAGCGATGTTCTTTAAATGGCGGGAGCTTCTTGGAGCAGATTGTCAGAGGTACGGTAAGTGACCCACCAGGCAGCCTATCTTGCACCATACGGGCGTACCCCATACACAATGTGTCCATATGCTGTTACTAAACCCCCACGTTGTGTCCATGAAATGGGTGCTTTAATCAGCTTTCAGAGATTATTTGAAAAATGTTTAAAGTTTCTCTGAGTCTATGTACGGTTGTCCACATACTCATACCCCGAGTACACACATAAAACATCTACCGTGAGACTTGCCAATTGCTTTCCCAATGCTGGGTAAAACACATAACTAATGTTTAGAAATCACATTAAGGAACAAAGAGCGGCTCATCGCAGACAATGTGATAACATGCTGTTAGAAACCCGATTTCCGAGCAATATGTGCCATAGTCTGTCATCACCTCATTACCATCGCTCAGAACGCTATTTACCCAGACACAAACTCACAGCAGACGGGCTCCCGACCATCCCTCTCTCTTTGTTACACAAATTTGCTTCGTTAGTTAACTTCCATTTCTATAAAGGGAAAAAGCCAACACCATCTGCCAAAAACATGTGCCAGCCTCTAGAATGGGCATCTTTTAGGCATTCCCAAACAGCAGAGAGTCAGATTGCTTGGACAAACACATGGGTGAACTTGATTTATTGCCGAGAGAAGTGAAATGAATGTGAGCTATGATCCTGTGTTTTCACTCCTGGTATGAGTCTTCTCTCCTTCTGCAGGAAGGCTTTATCGTACAAAGCCCAGCTGGCCACCACTCTGTCCTTACATCATGTGCTCCAAGACAAAAAGAGGAAACGTGTGCAGGACAATATCCCACGAATCATGTCCCATCGGATATATCACGTTTATACCGATACACGGAGTACACTAATTGCACCTTCTATGAAAAACACTGACGTTCCCTGAATGGTGGAACCTGTTTCTTATAACTCACACATTGAGTGCTTATTGTGTGTCATTTAGAGACAAAAGATATAAGTATCTCCGAATGGAGGACAGCAGCCAATATCCTCACCGAGCTCAGACACGAAACACTGCTGTGAACACTGTGAAATATAAACAGAAATACAACCATCATATACTCACACTACATCTATTCAGCCAATACGTAGTACATACATACATAGCATATACACATAAATAATGTACAATGTACACACAACCATCATATACTCACACTACATCTATTCAGCCAATACATAGTACATACAGGTGATACTTGAAAAATTAGAAAATTGTGCAAAAGTTCATTTATTTCATTAAGGCAACGTAAAAGGGGGAACTAATATATGAGATCAGGCCCGGACTGGCTATCGGGCATACCGGGCAAATGCCCGGTGGGCCGCGATGGCCGAGGCCGGCAGGGAGATCACAGGATCTCCCCGGACGGCCCCTGCAGGGCCAGCGCTACCCGAGTGCCGGCCCTGCATAGTGCCTCTATGGGCCGGTGGGGAGATCAAAGATCTCCCTCACCGGCCCAGAGACAGGGAAATGCGGCCGCCGGCTGGGTGAGGGAGGGAGGACCCGGCGGAGCTCTAACAAGCAGCTCCGCCGGTCCTCTCGCGGGATTCTGAGCGTTGCCGCGGCAACGCTCAGATCTCGCGAGAGTGAACTCTAACCTGCAGGTTAGAGTTCACTCTCACCACTGGACCACCAGGGAAGGCAGCATGGCTCCCCACCCCCCAGGCATAACGGATCTCCTCCTCCCCCTCCCAGGATAAAGGTAAGAAGGGAGGGGGGGGGGAATATTTTTTTTTATTAGTAAAAAAAATATATTTAAATTTACATAAAAAATACATTCACACACACAGCACCCCCCAGACACACACAGCACCCAGACACAGCACCCCCCATACACAGCCCCCAGACACACACAGCACCCAGACAAAGCACCCCCCATACACAGCCCCCAGACACAGCACCCCCCAGACACACACAGCATCCCCCAGACACACACAGCATCCCCCAGACACACACAGCACCCCCACACACAGCATCCCCCCAGACACACACACAGCACCCCCAGACACACACATCCCAGACACACACAGCACCCCCAAGACACAGTAACTCCCCTATACACACACACAGCACCCCCATACACAGCCCCCAGACACAGCATCCCCCAGACACAGCACCCCCAAGACACACACAGCACCCCCAGACACAGCCCCAGACACACAGCATCCCCAGACACACACAGCGCACCCAGACACACACAGCGCACCCAGACACACACAGCACCCCCTAGACACACACAGCACACTCCCACACATATACAGCACACATATATATATATATATATATATATATATATAAAATAACCCTCAGTGAGTTAACAGACAAAGAAAATCAGAAACCTAGAATGTGACAGCAGATAAAAACACCCTCACACACAGCACCCCTCTTACATACACACACAGCACCCAGACACAGCAACCCCCGACACAGCCCCCAGACACAGCCCCCAGACACACACAGCACCCCCAGACACACACATATAGCACCCCCACACACACACAGCACCCCCAGACACACACAGCACCCCCAGACACACACTGCACCCAGACACACACACTGCACCCAGACACACACTGCGCACCCAGACACACACTGCACCCAGACACACACTGCACCCAGACACACACTGCGCACCCAGACACACACTGCGCACCCAGACACACACTGCGCACCCAGACACACACAGCACCCCCCAGACACACACAGCACCCTCACTCACACACAGCACTATCCCACACATATACAGCACACACACATATATAAAATAACCCTCAGTGAGTTAACAGACAAAGAAAATTAGAAACCTAGAATGTGACAGCAGATAAAAACACCCTCACACACAGCACCCCTCTTACATACACACACTGCGCTCCTCACACATACAATAAGTCCAAATATATATATATACATACACACACACACACACACACACACACACACTACAGCACCCCTCACACTGCACCACTACACATTACGCTCCAGATACACACTAGATCCCTTACCCTATATGCACTCTTAATCCTCTACACACACACACACACACACACACACTGGGTCATTTACACAGTAGATCTCCTACACACACACACACTACATTCCTTGTCAGCAAACACATACAACATTCTCTAAACACACCCTCTCTGCAACCCCTACACACACTACGTCACCTATACACACACACACTTCAGCCCGTATGCACACACTCGCTGCATCCCCTATAACACTATGCCCCCTATACACACACTCTACAGCCCCTAGCCACACATATAACACCACAAACACAAATTAAATTGACCTATTTATACAATACCACACCACACTCTACACACACGCAATCCCACAAGCAGGCTCCAAACATATGCACCATGCACTTTCTTGGCCCTTTTGACCTCTGGTATCCCACTTGTGGAGACACGAGAGACAATTTAAAAGCAAACACAGCGCAAGCGTTTTTCTAATGCCAGAGCTCTTCAGCAGGGCTCTGGGCATTGAACCAACATGCTCACTTTGAGAGGGGGCATGCTTGTCATTAGTGATGACAAAACACACACTCTCTGGCCCCGCCCCCTTCTTAGGGGGCCGCTCTGATTGAAAAATGCCCGGGCCTAATTTTTTTCCCAGTCCGGCCCTGTATGAGATAGACGCATTACAAGCAAAGCAAGATAGTTCAAGCCGTGATTTTGTGCGATGATTATGGCTTACAGCTCATGAAAACCCCAAATCCACAATCTCAGTAAATTAGAATATTACATGCAATCAATAAAACAAGGAGTGTACATAGAACAATATCGGACCTCTGAAAAGTATAAGCATGCATATGGACTCAGTACTTGGTTTGGGCCCCTTTTTGCAGCAATTACTGCCTTAATGCGGTGTGGCATGGAAGCTATCAGCCTTTGGCACTGCTGAGGTGTTATGGAAGACCAGGATGACTCAATAGTGGCCTTCAGCTCTTCTGCATTGTTCGGTCTCATATCTTTCTCTTGGCAATGCCCTATAGATTCTCTATCGGGTTCAGGTCAGGCGAGTTTGCTGGCCAATCAAGCATAGTAATCCCACAGTCATTGAACCAGGCTTTGGTGCTTTTGGCAGTGTGAGCAGGTGCCATTGGTGGAATTGTTCATCTGGATGAGGGGAACAAGCTCAAGGGTAAGACTACTGACTCTGTTCAGTAGTTTGTTTGGTTTCAAACTATCAAACTAGACAGACCGCAAGCCCTGATTCTCTGGAACGGTTTTGGGCACAGGACCATGTGCACAGTCGGTCAAAAATAAGACTTCCAGGAAATTCCTGAACCCCTGAACTGATCTGGGTGATTTTTTGATATGTTGGTCACCCAGATCAGTGCTATCAGCGCTTATGAAGCTCGCAAGTACTAGGAAGCAGCGATTGACGGAGGTACCTGGTCAGGGTGCCAGGCGGTCCGTCACAGCGTATAAACATAAATAATATCATATCCCGCTGTCCCTGGTCTCTCTCTCTATATCATTTCATATCCTGCCCTCCCTGGTCTCTCTGTATATCATATCCCGCTGTCCCTGGTCTCTCTCTCTCTATATCATTTCATATCCTGCCCTCCCTGGTCTCTCTGTATATCATATCCCGCTCTCCCTGGTCTCTCTCTAGATCATATTCCGCTCTCCCTGGTCTCTCTCTATATTATATCATATTCCGATCTCCCTGGTCTCTCTCTATATTATATCATATCCCGATCTCCCTGGTCTCTCTCTCTATATCATATCCCGATCTCCCTGGTCTCTCTCTATATCATATCATATCCCGATCTCCCTGGTCTCTCTCTATATCATATCATATTCCGATCTCCCTGGTCTCTCTCTATATCATATCATATCCCGATCTCCCTGGTCTCTCTCTATATCATATCATATCCCGATCTCCCTGGTCTCTCTCTATATCATATCCTGCTCTCCCTGGTCTCTCTCTATATCATATCCCTCTCTCCTTGGTCTCTCTCTATATCACATCATATCCCGATCTCCCTGGTCTCTCTCTATATCATATCATATTCTGATCTCCCTGGTCTCTCTCTATATCATATCATATCCCGATCTCCCTGGTCTCTCTCTATATCATATCATATCCCGATCTCCCTGGTCTCTCTCTATATCATATCATATCCCGATCTCCCTGGTCTCTCTCTATATCATATCCCGCTCTCCTTGGTCTCTCTCTATATCACATCATATCCCGATCTCCCTGGTCTCTCTCTATATCATATCATATCCCGATCTCCCTGGTCTCTCTCTATATCATTTCATATCCCGATCTCCCTGGTCTCTCTCTATATCATATCCCAATCTCCCTGGTCTCTCTCTATATCATATCCCGATCTCCCTGGTCTCTCTCTATATCATATCATATTCCAATCTCCCTGGTCTCTCTCTATATCACATCATATCCTGATCTCCCTGGTCTCTCTCTATATCATATCATATCCCGATCTCCCTGGTCTCTCTCTATATCATATCCTGCTCTCCCTGGTCTCTCCCTATATTATATCATATCCCGATCTCCCTGGTCCCTCTCTCTATATCATATCCCGATCTCCCTGGTCTCTCTCTATCATATCATATCCCGATCTCCCTGATCTCTCTCTATATCCAGGGCCGGATTAACATAGGGGCTGATGGAGCTGCAGCTCCAGGCCCAGGCCCAGGCCCATGGAATAGGCCCATTGATTTAAAAAAAAAAAAAAAAGATTTTTTTTTTTTTACATTTTTTTTTTTCCCACACACTACTCTTAGGGATTCCACCTGGCTTTTATTTTATTGGCACAGCCAGTATTTGAGGCTTCCTGGCTGGTGCCAATATTGCAGTAATACTGGCAATACAAATGCTGGTATTTTTCTCAGTATAAATAAGAGATTACTCTGCAATACCAGCACTGGCCAGTATGGGTCGCTGTGTGTGTGGAGACAGGCAGGGATAGGAAGTTCCAGCATATGCCTCCCTGCCTATCTATACTCACTGATATGCAGGGGTGCAGCTACAGAGAGTCCAGACAGCAACCTGCAGAGACAGCCTACAGCTCAGGGAAGTAAGGGATGGGGGAAAGGCTGCAAGGAGACATGGGGACACTGAGACACTAAGGGACATTGGGAGACATTATGGCAGACACTGAGACACTAAGGGACATTGGGAGACATTATGACACAGACACATAGGGACACAGTGTCCCCATGTCTCCCAGCCAGTGTCCCTGGTGTCTCAGTGCCCCCTAGTCTGCCAGTGCCCCCAGTCTGCCAGTGTCTCACTGTCCCCATGTCTCCTAGTGCCTCCATGTCTCTCAGTGCCTCAAGTGTCTCAATGTCCCCATGTCTCCAAGCTAGTGTCCCTAGTGTCTGTGGCCCTGGTGTCTCCTTGTCCCCATCTCTCCCAGTGCCCCCATGTCTCAATGTCCCCATGTCCCCCAGCCAGTGTCTCTAGTGTCTGTGTCCTTGGTGTCTGTGTCCCCATGTCTTCAAGTATCCCCTATTTTCCCAGTGTCCCCATGCGTCCCAGCCAGAGTCCCTAGTCTCCCAGTGTCACTGGTGACTCCGTGTCCCTAGGTCTCCCCGTGTCCCCAGGTCTTCCCATCTTCCTAGTGACATGGGGACCCTGGGATACATGGGGACACAGGGAGACATGGGGCATTGAGACACTGTGATACATAGGATCACTGGGAGACCTGGGGACATGACACTAGGGGACACTGGGAGACATGGAACACTGAGACCTGGAGTAATCGACACATGGGGGCACTGGGAGACATGGGGCCACTGGGAGGAATGCATCTATATTTTCTCTTATGTCACTCCTTGTGATTTACATCATGTGATGTCACCCATACATATTTAATTATGCAAATTAGCAAGGCCGGTATGTTTTTCCAAGAAAGGTGGCAACCCTAACTACTTTTCACATACCCTTACTTAAGTATGGGAACTTAAGAGGGATGTATGGGAACAAAACTTGTGTGGACTGGCTGACAATGAATATAGTTAAAGGGACACTAGAGTCACCAGAACAACTACAGCTTATTGAATTTGTTCTGGTGAGTAGAATCATTACCTTCAGGCTTTTTGCTGTAAACACTGTCTTTTAAGAGAAAATGCAGTGTTTACATTACAACCTAGTGATAACTTCACTGGCCACTCCTTAGATGGCTGTTAGAGATCCTTCCTGGGTCATGGCTGCCTAAAATGCATCCAAACATTCCGTGTCTCCTCCCTCTGCATGCAGACACTGAACTTTCCTCATAGAGATTCATTGATTCAATTCATCTCTATAAGGAGATGCTGATTGGCCATGGCTGTGTTTGAATCATGCTGGCTCTGACCCTGATCTGCCGCTTTGTCAGTCTCAGCCAATCCTATAGGGAAGCACTGTGATTGGATTAGGCCACCACTTCTAATGATGTCAGCAGACTGCTTGCTTTTCTGAGTCTAACAGCATGCAGAGTTACAGCTTCAGGCTTGAATACAGTAAAATTTTGCTCTATTTATGGATGCATGAGGGGTCCAGGGGGGCTAGGTGGTGGTGTTAACACTATAGGGTCATGAATTCATGTTTGTGTTCCTGACCCTATAGTGATCCTTTAAAGGACCACTATAGTGCCAGGAAAACATACTCGTTTGCCTGGCACTATAGTGCCCTGAGGGTGCCCCCACCCTCAGGGACCCCCTCCCGCCGGGCTCTGGGGAGAGGAAAGGGGTTAAACTTACCTTTTTTCCAGCGCCGGGAGGGGAGCTCTCCTCCTCCTCTCCGCCTCCCATCCTCCTTTTCTCCCTGATCTCTCTCTCTCTCTCTCTATATCAGGGCTCGAGTCCTGCAGGAACGCATGGGAACGCCGTTCCCGCTAGTGATCCTGCAGGACAGGTGTTCACAGGGGGCGCAATGTCGCTGTGCTGCCTCATTCCTCCCAGTCCCAGCACAGTGCCGCCCACAATACACTGTCTGCTGTTGGTGGTATAATGGCTGTCACGATGCAGGACATGTGCCGGCTCACACTACTCTCCCCCGCGGTAGCTTACTGAGGAGTGAAGCCTGCAGTGGGCGGGGCGTTTTACATCACTTCCTGTCAGACCCTGCTAGAGGATTACCGAGCAGGGAGAGCTAAGAACACTTCCTGTCAGACCCTGCTAGAGGATTACCGAGCAGGGAGAGCTGAGAACACTTCCTGTCAGGCCCTGCTAGAGGATTACCGAGCAGGGAGAGCTGAGAACACTTCCTGTCAGGCCCTGCTAGAGGATTACCGAGCAGGGAGAGCTAAGAACACTTCCTGTCAGGCCCTGCTAGAGGATTACCGAGCAGGGAGAGCTGAGAACGCTTCCTGTCAGACCCTGCTAGAGGATTACCGAGCAGGGAGAGCTAAGAACGCTTCCTGTCAGGCCCTGCTAGAGGATTACCGAGCAGGGAGAGCTGAGAACACTTCCTGCAGACCCTGCTAGAGGATTACCGAGCAGGGAGAGCTGAGAACACTTCCTGTCAGGCCCTGCTAGAGGATTACCGAGCAGGGAGAGCTGAGAACACTTCCTGTCAGGCCCTGCTAGAGGATTACCGAGCAGGGAGAGCTAAGAACATCTCTTTTCAGATAATTACACACCACCAACGGTAAGCAGCCATGTTTTATTTATTTTTTCATGAAATAATAATGTACCTAGCACAGAGCTCCACAGAGCTAAATCTTATAGTTCATGTGGAGCTCTGTGTTTTATTGGTCCAACAGTGCCACCTCACTTCTATTCCTCTTATGCTTCCTCTCCCCTAAACACTAGCAGCCATCCAATCTCCCCATCATTAGCAGCCATCCATCCCTCACCCTTATCACTAGCAGCCATCCAATCTCCCCATCATTAGCAGCCATCCATCCCTCACCCTTATCACTAGCAGCCATCCCCTTCTCCTCCCATCACTAGCAGCCATCCCTCTCTCACCCCTATCACTAGCAGCCATCTTCTTCTCTACATCACTAGCAGCCATCCCCTTTCCCCCATCACTAGCAGCCATCCTCCTCTCCCTTATCATTAGCAGCCACCCCTTCTCCCCACCAGCAGCCATCCTCCTCTTCCCATCACTATCAGCCATCCCTCACTCATCCTTATCACTAGCAGCCATCACCTTTCCCCCCATCACTAGCAGCTATCCCCTTATTCCCAATCACTAGCAGCCATCCCCTTTCCCCCATCACTAGCAGCCATCCTCCTCTCCCCTATCATTAGCAGCCATCCGCCTGTCCCTCATCACTAGCAGCAATCCCTCACTCACCCCTATCACTAGCAGCCATCCCCATCTCCCCCATCACTAGCAGCCACACATTCTCCCCATCACTACCCGCCATTACTCTCACCCCTATCACTAACAGCAATCCTCCTCTCTCTGTTACTAGTAGCTATCATCCTCTCTCCCTCCCATCACTTGCAGCCGTCCCCCTCTCTCCCTCCCATCACTAGCAGCCATCCCTCTCCTCCTCTCATCACTAGCAGTATATGTCTGTTTATGTATGTCTCTGTATGACTTTCGTCTGTTTGTCTCTGTATGACTGTGTGTAAATCTCTGTATGACTGTGTCCATATTTATCTGTCTAACTGTGTCTGTATGCCTTGTTCTGTATGACTTTATCTTTATGTCACTGTATGACTGTGTCTTCATGTCTCTGTATGCCTGTGTCTTCATGTCTCTGTATGACTGTCTGCGTGTCTCTGTATGACCGTCTGTGTGTCTCTGTATGACCGTCTGTGCATGACTGGTTGCTTGTATGACTGTGTTTGTTTGTGTACCTTTTATGACTATGTGCCTGTATGGTTGTGCCTTTATGCATGTATGTATTTGTACCTGTATATCTATGTCTGTTGTGTTTGGGAGGAAAAAGCCAGGCAAAGGGGCTCGTGGTGGGAGAAAGAGACACAGAAAGTGGCTGGGGGAAAGAAAGAGACACACAGAGGGGCTGGGGGGAAGAAAGAGACACAAAAGGGCTGTGAGGAGAAAAGAGACACACAAAGGGGCTGATGAGGAACTAAGAGAAACACAAAGGTTGTGGTATAAAGAATGAGATATACAAAGGGCCGGGAGAGGGAACACAGAGTGTGTTGGACCCCCGTGTGCACCGGCTGGCTCTCTCCACCATACCACCGGACCACCAGGCGATCTCCCCCCTCCCTGGCAAGGTAAGAAGCAGGGAAGGGGGAATAAAAAAATATATATATAAACACATAAATTTAAAAAAAAAATGCTTCCCCTCCTATCATCCAGCACACGCACACATCATCCAGCACACACACATCATCCAGCACACACACATCATCCAGCACACACACATCATCCAGCACACACACATTTTCCAGCACACACACACACACACATCTTCCAGCACACACGCATCTTCCAGCACACACACACTGCATTCATTACACACAATCTGCACTTACTACAAACACACTACATTCACTATACACACTTTGAACTCACTACATTCACTATACACACTCTGCATTCATTATGCACACACTGCATTAATTGTACACACTCTGCCAAGGCTGCCGTCAGAAATTTTGGGGCCCCTGACACAGTTCAAAGTGTGAACTGTATCTATATGTGCACAAATGAGCAGTCCGGGCCCCCAGGACCGTCAGGCCCATGACACTCACTCGGCCCTGCACTCTGCACTCACTACACACACTGCATTCACTATACACACTCTGCACTCACTACATTCACTATACACAATCTTTACTCACTACAAACACACTACATTCATTACACACACTGCATTCATTATACACAATCTGCACTCACTACAAACACACTACATTCACTATACACACTGCACTCACTACATTCACTATACACACTCTGCACTCACTACAAACACACTACATTTATTATACACACTGCACTCACTACAAACACACTACATTCATTATACACACTGCATTCATTATACACAATCTGCAATTACTACAAACACACTACATTCATTATACACACTCTGCACTCACTACACACACTGCATTCATTATACATACTCTGCACTCACTACAAACACACTACATTCACTATACACACTCTGCACTCACTACATTCACTATACACACTTTGCACTCACTACATTCACTATACACACTCTGCATTCATTATGCACACACTACATTCATTATACACACTCTGCATTCACTACAAACACAATACATTTATTATACACACTCTGCATTCACTACAAACACAGTACATTTATTATTCACACTGCACTCACTACAAACACACTACATTCATTATACACACTCTGCATTCACTACAAACACACCTCATTCATTATTCATACTCTGCACTCACTACAAACACACTACATTCATTATACACACTCTGCATTCACTACAAACACACTACATCATTATACACACCCTGCACTGCACTATATGCATAGGAGTGTAAATGATTTTTTTTTGGGGGGGGGGCAGGAGTCTTGGGTGAGTTCCCACACTTTTTTCCCCAGGACTTGACCCCTGCTCTATATCATATCATATCCTGCTCTCCCTGGTCTCTCTCTATATCATATCACACTCCCCATGGTCTTTCTCTCTCTATATCATATCCCACTCTCCCTGGTCTCCCTGGTCTCTCTCTATATCATATCACACTCCCCATGGTCTCCCTGGTCTCTCTCTATATCATATCCCACTCTCCCTGGTCTCCCTGGTCTCTCTCTATATCATATCACACTCCCCATGGTCTCTCTCTCTCTCTCTATAGGGTTTTTAGTCCAATACATTTTATTGAATCTTGGTCTCCCCTCCAAGCTCTACATATTAAGGACTCTTAGTACTGCTCTCGGTACATACAGTGTGTATTTAATAGTATGACGTTTAGGAAGTAGGAATTAAGCATGATGAAGGCATTGTGGACAAAATATAACTGGCCTCTCCGTTTGTACTGAGCTAATCTGAATTATTCCTGGCTGTGTGGGCTGACAGTGGGACCCCCGTTTCACTTGTCCCTGGGGGTAACAGTATGGGAGTGTAGGAGGAAACCTGTTTAGTTAATGAAGGAGGATGAATTATTTGATAAAGTTTTCTATAAGTTTCGTTTTTCACACAGTGCTGATAGGTGAGGGTCCCAGTGGAGGCGACCTTTGAACTGTCTTATGATAAGCCCCACCCCCTCTATTCACGCCGCTCGGGGAGTGTCATTGATACATGTTGGCATCTCCCGAGAACAAAACATTGTGAACAAAAGAGTTCAGAGCAAACAACACATTTCAAGCTAGTGTCCTCCACCACAGTCTGAATGACATTTTCCCACCATAGGGGACGGGAGTCGTTCTCTGATTATTAGAGGGGGCAGGGCGGCTGGGATTATTATTACTCTCTGCCAATATCCGCACACAGCATGCTAAGCCCACGCTGCCCATGGCTGTGGGAGTGACAAACAATGGCTTATTCACTAAACTCTGAAAGTGGCAAGATTCAGGCTAAAACAACTGATTTGGGAGAATTCTCCAACTCTGCTATAGTGCTAGCTGGGATATCTGGGATGAATTTTGCCATTTGGAATTGATTTGTTAATATTCGAAGTTTAGTGACTAACCATTGACCATTTACTCTCCGTCTCCCGGATTAAGAATAAAACACACGTTGGTTATTATCGTTTAACCGATTGCAGGGGTCAGAACTGAAATCACAAATCATTGTGTGGGTAATCTGTGTGCTCCTGATGGACTACAACTCCTATCATGCTCAGTGAGATTCTGGCTGAAGTTGGTGTGAGTTACAATATAACTCCAATCAGCCTCACCCAGTGTTTGGCTGTGCCTGAGAAGCTGTTCTGTACAGAGTAGCTTTATACAGCAAGTTCTAATAAAACCACTACAGTCCTACAATTCCAAACTGCCTCTGATTGGACAATGTACGGCACTAGCAAAGCAAGGGATTGCAGAGGTACTGGTACCATTTGTGCCAATTTTAGTACATGGATATATTTTTTTGGAACCATTCGTTTCCCTTTAACTTTTGAAAGTTACACAACCATGGATGGAAATGATAGACTGAGAGCCCCGGGGGCCGATTAGGCCAAAGTCGGACATGTAACTATATTATAGGACTGGTGGTAGGTTCTCCTGTTCAAACCTCAGAGTCACAACGTTCATTCCTAGAAGAGAAATCTGCATTTCATTTTTCCAAGTTGGATGGAAAAAAAAATGCTGTTGGATTGGCAAAAGGTATAATGAGAACATGATATGGAAAAGAGGCCAAGTCTTGGTGGGATAATACATTATTATTAGTACTCATTCCTTGTCTGTCTGTATGGAGCAGGCAATATGCTGCACTGCCAATCACTGATAGAAATCTGTGCCCCCAAACTCACACTGCTGACCATTCCTCTCCAGTCACATGGTACCTACCTTGCCCTGGCACAGAAAGCATGGAGACTTGTTGGCACCCCAGTCTGATTAGGGACAAGTGTGGTTATTCTATATGTAGAGTACATATACACCAGCAGCACCCACCTTGCACACACAGAGCCACCTACCAATGCAGAGACACCTACCAACCACACAGACCCCTACCAATGCAGAGACATCTACCAACCATATACACACAGAGCCACCTACCAATGCAGAGATACCTACCAACCACACAGACCCCTACCAATGCAGAGACATCTACCAACCATATACACACAGAGCCACCTACCAATGCAGAGACACTTACCAACCATATACACACAGAGCCACCTACCAATGCAGAGACACTTACCAACCATATACACACAGAACCACCTACCAATGCAGAGCAACCTACCAACCATATACACACAGAGATACCTACAAACCATATACACACAGAGATACCTACAAACCATATACACACAGAGATACCTACAAACCATATACACACATAGATACCTACAAACCATATACACACAGAGCCACCTACCAACCATATACACACAGAGATACCTACCAACCATAAACACACAGAGACACCTACAAACCATATACACACAGAGCCACCTACCAACCATAAACACACAGAGACACCTACCAACCATAAACACACAGAGACACCTACCAACCAAAAATACACCGAACCACCTACCAACCATAAACATACCAAACCACCTACCAACCATGAACACACAAAACCACCTACCAACCATAAGGTCACATGTGTGTTCATGGTTGGTAGGTGGCTCTGTATGTTCATGGTTAGTAGGTGCCTCTGTATGTTCATTGTTGGTAGGTGGCTCTGTATGTTCATGGTTGGTAGGTGGCTCTGTGTGTTCATGGTTGGTAGGTGGCTCTGTGTGTTCATGGTTGGTAGGTGGCTCTGTGTGTTCATGGTTGGTAGGTGCCTCTGTATGTTCATGGTTGGTAGGTGGCTCTGTATGTTCATGGTTGGTAGGTGGCTCTGTATGTTCATGGTTGGTAGGTGCCTCTGTATGTTCATGGTTGGTAGGTGGCTCTGTGTGTTCACCAACCATGAACATACAGATCACAACATTTTCTCTATCTTTGACGGCCAATCTTGGTGACACTGAACGCAGGAAACAATGGCCGGTGCTGTACAATCTGCAGATGCGCATGATACAGTGCATTCGCCTGTGAAGCATCCCGCTTACAGCCTAGAACAAACCGCACAGCTCGCGTTCTCCCACAATCCCACGCTGTGTCCTGCGTATTGATAACTAAATCGCTACGCCTTTTCCAAATAGCTGACAATGTTTCCGGTTCAGAATTGCGGTCTACATGCGCCAACAACGAATCACAGTGACTTCATTACCAAATTGCAACATGTACGTCGAAATGTCTGATTTGGGAACAGTTTTCCTCTGCTGGAGTCTAAGCTCTGCTAGTTTCACCATAGTTCAGTGTTTAGTAAATAAACTGCACCATCAATTCCCAACAAGTCAGAGTTTTGTTAGTAGCTCGTTCCACTTAATCAGTTAGACCACCCACAAGGAACCGGCCTTCTTTACAGTAATTATTTCATTTATTGTCAAAACCCACTCTAATGTATTGACTGTAGGATATTCACTGTTGCAGATAAATATAATGTGTATTTGTTGAAAATGTAATTGTGATAAATTGAAAACTATAATTTAGTCAAAATTTACCAAGATCTACGTTCTCTGGTTGGCTTTTTTAGGCTCCATTTTTCAATTTACCGGGATATGGAGTTTAGTGACGTCTTTCGTTTTTGCCAGTTTCATCTGACAGATAATCGGAGTGTGGTTCTCTTATTAAAGAGGGTGATGGGAGGCAGAGGAGGGAGGTGGTCAGGAAAGCTAACATAGACAGTTCTAGAGGCACATTTAGAAAACAGAATGAAAATAAAAGGAGTGGACTCTTATCGGCTGTTCTATAACACTAAACGTGGGCCAGATCAGGATTTGCTAATTACACCCATTCCTTGTCACACACTGAGTTACTATTTATACAAATACCTTTGTGTTTAGATAAAGTTCTGAAAGTGGAATAGAAACATCCCACCAGTTTCCATGGTAACTGCCCCACTTTTTAGAAACGAGCCCCAGTAAAACTCTATGTGTGTTGGTGTTTGTACCCTACATCCGCTTACCTTAATCTCATGGCTGCTCTTTGTTTATTTTCCAACCTCCAGATGTGCGTTTTGGGGATCGTCCCCTCCCAGCATCCAGCGTCCAGTCTTGCACCTGTCACTCCTCAGTCATACAGCCGGTCCAGCATCTTGTAACTAAGCACTCTCGGAACCATGTTGCACCAAAACTCCACCAAATTTGGCACGTCAGATTCCATGCCACATACTTGGCACAATTTAAAGATAATCACATCCGCGCGCTCACCAGCTCTCTAGAAATTCTCCTTGGTGTCCAGAGTAACTCAGTGTGCTGCAGGGAGCCTTTTCATTGCTCCCAAACAGGCGGGAGACAGCATTGTTCTGCGATCCCTTTATCCTGCTCGGCTGCTGAGATGGGAAAGGGGGGAAGAGGGGGAGGGCTGAATATGGACAACAAGCTACGCTAAACTGTCAGCTCCCAAACCTCACAAGCTAAAGGTGCGCTAAATGAGAACGCTTACACCCTCTCTAAGGAAGAAACCTGCAGAGAGACACAATTATTAATTTGCCCAATTCCATTTATGCCAGCTTAGGGGGTGCAGGATTGGGGTTTGCCAGGGTTTGGGGGGGCTTTGTGATTGCAACGTGAGACTGCATGGTTTCCAAAACAAGACCCTAATGCTTGCTGCTATATTCCTGTGCTAGAGGTTTATTTAACAATTTCTTATTTAGAAAAACTCTTATTGACGGAAATTATCTAACTGTCAAGTGCACCTCGGACATATAATACAGAGAGCATATAATATAGAACATATAATATAGGGAGCATATAATATAGAGAGCGTATAATATAGAGAACGTATAATATAGAGAGCGTATAATATAGAGAGCATATAATATAGAACATATAATATAGGGAGCATATAATATAGAGAGCATATAATATAGAGAACATATAATATAGAGAACGTATAATATAGAGAGCGTATAATATAGAGAGCATATAATATAGAGAGCATATAATATAGAGAACATATAATATAGAGAGCGTATAATATAGAGAGCATATAATATAGAGAGCATATAATATAGAGAACATATAATATAGAGAACATATAATATAGAGAACATAGAATATAGAGAGCATATAATATAGAGAACATATAATATAGAGAACATATAATATAGAGAGCATATAATATAGAGAACGTATAATATAGAGAGCGTATAATATAGAGAGCGTATAATATAGAGAGCGTATAATATAGAGAGCGTATAATATAGAGAGCGTATAATATAGAGAGCATATAATATAGAGAACGTATAATATAGAGAGCATATAATATAGAGAACATATAATATAGAGAACATATAATATAGAGAACGTATAATATAGAGAGCGTATAATATAGAGAACGTATAATATAGAGAGCGTATAATATAGAGAACGTATAACACAATAGCAGGGACAGGTCATTTCATGTTCCTATTCTTGGTCCCAATAACATAACGAAGTAATTAGAACAGACTGGATGGATATCCATGAGAGAGTAATTACTTTACACTAAGTTATTAACGAAGTTCTACCAACCAAAGGACCGACTTACTGAGTGACCCTGAAATCTCTCCATTCACCCCAGATCCTGTTGTGGCTTATTAGAATACACCTTGCTCACTGATGGGTTACAGAGTTTCCACACTGACCAAAGATGGCTGAAACAATAAGGGAACCTGCCGGTTATTTAGAGATCAGTCTCATCTACACATAGTACAAGTTATCTGTCAATGTCACAATGCAGCAGTTGGAGGTGTCAGTTATAGAGCAGTGTAGCAGTTGGAGGTGTCAGTTATAGAGCAGTGTAGCAGTTTGAGGTGTCAGTTATAGAGCAGTGTAGCAGTTGGAGGTATCAGTTACAGAGCAGTGTAGCAGTTGGTGGTGTCAGTTATAGACCTTTGGAGCAGTTGGAGGTGTCATTTATAGAGCAGTGTAGCAGTTGGTGGTGTCAGTTATAGAGCAGTGTAGCAGTTGGTGGTGTCAGTTATAGACCTTTGGAGCAGTTGGAGGTGTCATTTATAGAGCAGTGTAGCAGTTAGAGGTGTCAGTTATAGACCTTTGGAGCAGTTGGAGGTGTCAGTTACAGAGCAGTGTAGCAGTTGGAGGTATCAGCTATAGAGCAGTGTAGCAGTTGGAGGTGTCAGTTATAGAGCAGTGTAGCAGTTGGAGGTGTCAGTTATAGAGCAGTGTAGCAGTTTGAGGTATCAGTTATAGAGCAGTGCAGCAGTTGGAGGTATCAGTTACAGAGCAGTGTAGCAGTTCGAGGTGTCAGTTATAGAGCAGTGTAGCAGTTTGAGGTATCAGTTATAGAGCAGTGCAGCAGTTGGAGGTATCAGTTACAGAGCAGTGTAGCAGTTGGAGGTGTCAGTTATAGAGCAGTGTAGCAGTTAGAGGTCACAGTTATAGAGCAGTGTAGCAGTTGGTGGTGTCAGTTATAGACCTTTGGAGCAGTTGGAGGTGTCATTTATAGAGCAGTGTAGCAGTTGGAGGTTACAGTTATAGACCTTTGGAGCAGTTGGAGGTGTCAGTTACAGAGCAGTGTAGCAGTTGGAGGTTACAGTTATAGACCTTTGGAGCAGTTGGAGGTGTCAGTTACAGAGCAGTGTAGCAGTTGGAGGTTACAGTTATAGACCTTTGGAGCAGTTGGAGGTGTCAGTTATAGAGCAGTGTAGCAGTTGGAGGTATCAGCTATACAGCAGTGTAGCAGTTGGAGGTGTCAGTTATAGAGCAGTGTAGCAGTTGGAGGTGTCAGTTATAGAGCAGTGTAGCAGTTTGAGGTATCAGTTATAGAGCAGTGCAGCAGTTGGAGGTATCAGTTACAGAGCAGTGTAGCAGTTGGAGGTGTCAGTTATAGAGCAGTGTAGCAGTTAGAGGTGTCAGTTATAGAGCAGTGTAGCAGTTGGAGGTGTCAGTTATAGACCTTTGGAGCAGTTGGAGGTGTCATTTATAGAGCAGTGTAGCAGTTAGAGGTGTCAGTTATAGACCTTTGGAGCAGTTGGAGGTGTCAGTTATAGAGCAGTGTAGCAGTTGGAGGTGTCAGTTATAGAGCAGTGTAGCAGTTTGAGGTATCAGTTATAGAGCAGTGCAGCAGTTGGAGGTATCAGTTACAGAGCAGTGTAGCAGTTGGAGGTGTCAGTTATAGAGCAGTGTAGCAGTTGGAGGTGTCAGTTATAGAGTAGTGTAGCAGTTGGAGGTGTCAGTTATAGACCTTTGGAGCAGTTGGAGGTGTCATTTATAGAGCAGTGTAGCAGTTAGAGGTGTCAGTTATAGACCTTTGGAGCAGTTGGAGGTGTCAGTTATAGAGCAGTGTAGCAGTTGGAGGTGTCAGTTATAGAGTAGTGTAGCAGTTGGAGGTGTCAGTTATAGACCTTTGGAGCAGTTGGAGGTGTCATTTATAGAGCAGTGTAGCTGTTAGAGGTGTCAGTTATAGACCTTTGGAGCAGTTGGAGGTGTCAGTTATAGAGCAGTGTAGCAGTTGGAGGTGTCAGTTATAGAGCAGTGTAGCAATTGGAGGTGTCAGTTATAGAGCAGTGTAGCAGTTGGAGGTGTCAGTTATAGAGCAGTGTAGCAGTTAGAGGTATCAGTTACAGAGCAGTGTAGCAGTTGGAGGTATCAGTCATAGAGCAGTGTAGCAGTTGGAGGTGTCGGTTATAGAGCAGTGTGGCAGTTGGAGGTTACAGTTATAGACCTTTGGAGCAGTTGGAGGTGTCAGTTATAGACCTTTGGAGCAGTTGGAGGTGTCATTTATAGAGCAGTGTGGAAGTTGGAGGTTACAGTTACAGACCTTTGGAGCAGTTGGAGGTGGCAGTTATAGAGCAGTGTAGCAGTTGGAGGTATCAGTTATAGACCTTTGGAGCAGTTGGAGGTGTCATTTATAGAGCAGTGTAGCAGTTGGAGGTGGCAGTTATAGACCTTTGGAGCAGTTGGAGGTGTCATTTATCGA
>OW240915.1:331492733-331530079 GCA_933207985.1 Pelobates cultripes
ACAGCTTTTCTGCATGCAAAATAAAGTCTTTTAAAAGGGGGCCATAGTCCAAAGGCAACAGGCGAGCAACCAGGCTTCTCCAATGCAATGTGGCGAGATTGGTCTTGTCACATCTCTCCCCTTTTCCAAACAGACTAACAGGGTATCTGACCTCCTGCCGGTCAGTGCCCTTGTTAGTCCAGCAGCCCACCCACAACAAATAATCAACAGCACAGCCCACCCACAATAAATGGTTACTACACCTGAGTAAAGGAGAAGTTTGTCCATGTCCAGGTGCCTCACCACGGCTGTGCTGGGTACGGGTACGCTGACTTGGTGGGTTGCTGCGTGGGCAGAGACCAGCGGCACTCTGCCCTGTTGCCAGCGCTACTGGGAGGGTAGCCTGGTGGAAGCCTGGTTGTTGGAGGGGGAGACCGACTGTCTCCCCTTTAAATACACCGCTCTGCTGTTGCTGCTGGAGACTGACTGTCTCCCCTTTAGATGCACAGTCCTGCTGCTGGAGACCGACCGTCTCCCCTTTGGTTACCCATCTCTGCTGCTGGAGGGGGAGACCGACTGTCTCCCCTTTGGCTAAACAGCCCTGTCGCTGGGGGGCAGGACCGACCGTCCCTGCCCCCTGTGCTGGCAGTGTAGAGACTACGGTCCCATCTGCACCGTTGTGGGGCTTACTGTCTCCCCTTTGTACATTAAGCTGCCGCTGGGGAGAGGGGGTAACCAGCTCCTCTCCCATACATACTTCCAGCTGTGGGGGAGGGAGACCGACTGTCTCTGCTCCCAATACAGAGTCCTGCTGCTGGGGAATGGAGACGGGGCTCCCAATTCCCAATAATCTGTGCTGCCGCTGGGGAATGGAGACTGGGCTCCCAATTCCCAAAGCATCATTCTGCCGCTGGGGAATGGAGACTGGGCTCCCAATTCCCAAAACATCACGCTGCCGCTGGGGAATGGAGCTCAGGCTCCCAATTCCCTGCAATATCTCCCGCTGGGGAATGGAGCTCGGGCTCCCAATTCCCTGCAATTCATTCTGCTGCCTGTAACTCAGCCTGCCGCTGGGGAATGGAGCTCAGGCTCCCAATTCCCTGCAATATCTCCCGCTGGGGAATGGAGCTCGGGCTCCCAATTCCCTGCAATTCATTCTGCTGCTGGGGGGCAGGAACAACTACCTCTGCCCCCTGTAACTTAGCCTGCCGCTGGGGAATGGAGCTCAGGCTCCCAATTCCCTGCAATATCTCCCGCTGGGGAATGGAGACTGGGCTCCCAATTCCCAATAAATCACACGGCCGCTGGGGAATGGAGACTGGGCTCCCAATTCCCTGCAGGACGGGTGGAGAGACCTCGGTCCCATCTCTACCGGCCACCTGGGGTTCTTCCCAGAAAATATCCACAATGTCTTCCCAGCTGAATGGGTCTGGTTCTGGCTCTGTCACGCTGCTCTCCTGCTGAGCCTTCTCGCTGTATTGAAACAGCTGCTGGTAGCCCTGTTCTAGCTCCATCTCCCGGGTTACCAGGTGGACCAGGTCTTGCTCAATTTTGTGAGCGCCGACCCAGTCATACCTGCTCTCCCTCCACTCCCAGAGATCACTGAACCGGGCTTGTGTAGGGCTCCCAAATTCGAGCTCTGAAAACGACTCCCATAACAAGCCAGGACCATCAAACTCCTCTCCCTCTGGCTTGTCATGCTCGGCTGTCCAGGGTAGGTACTGTGCCCCATACCACCAGAGCGCTTGGTAGGCATCTTCTAGCCACAACTCCTGCCATACTAGGTGTTCCAATTTCCTCACCCATTCCTCCAGGGGCTGCTCTCCCAGGAAGGGCATCCGCAGGGCTACTCGCTTCTGCAACCGCTGGTCTTCCTTGGGGAGTCTCTTGCCCCGCTCGTACTCCACAATACCCAGTGCCTGGTACCAGATGCCTTTACGGACTGCATCTCGGTCATCCATGGCACCCTCGTCATACTCCACTGCTGGTTCCATGCTGGTGCTGTCAGGGTCGCTGTACTGGGACATGCGTTGCTCTCAAATTGTAAAATCCAAAGAAATGGTGTCTCCTGTAGCTGTCCTTCTGGCTGTAGGAACGATCCCACCGCTGCCACCAATTGTAACGGACCGTTTTGCACAAAAAGGGAAAAAACCGCTTAGACGATAATCCCCTTTCAGAGACAGGCACAGCTACTGTAGATTCACCAAAACTCACGAACTGAATACAAGTGAATGCTCCAAACTCCCGAACGGCATACAAGGGAATAAGGTAGCACTCCAAATACACGAACAGGAACCATACGAATTGCTGCTACCAGACGAACAGGAAAAGCTCCCAAGCGGCTTACACTCCTGGCAATCAGTCCCTAGCAGCATACAGTAAATCCCCCCAAAGACGAGACAGAGCTCCGTGTTGAGGGTCAAGCAGTGGTCTGTTTAATGAGGGCTACCTGCCCGGCTTTTATGCAGGTCTCCCACCTGGTGGACACTCCCCTAGGGGACCAGATGGAAGACTGTGACAAGGGACAGACAAGTATACAAAAAGGACACACAGTCACAGTATATTCCCACAATGCATCCTGGCTTCCTCCCCTCTGCCCTGGGAGATAATTGGGAAGTAATTCAACTATCTCCCAAGACAAAGGCAAAACTCCATTACACACGTGGGAACACAAAACCAGCATAACACTTTAAAATGCACAAAGTAACATTTACTACATTAAACACAGGCATGTAACACATCCCCAGATAGCTCAGGTCTGAGTGCACATTATTAGGTGAATGGCACTCAGACTACACGAATGCAGTTTAATCGCCATGGAGCCAAAGTCCTTACAGTCAGTTTCATACGAATGGGCTCCATGGGATTCCTATCTGGGGTATAAGACATTCACACAAAAATGCCGAACACCGGGTCATTCGTGTGCTTTCACCGAACAAGAAGGGAGGTCGGCGGCTTCAGCGGTGTTCGCGCAAAACTGTGTCCGATTTTAGTTCCATGAAAATAGAGGCGAACACCGCTGTTCATTCGTATGTTTAAAATGGCCGCCACCTCGTGTTCGGGATACGAACGGCGCCCACCCAGCGTTCATCAATTAAGCTGCGGTTAACCGCAGCTTCAGGGAGGTTAATTGCCGGCACACTCCAGCTCCCAGGTGGTCCAGTCATTCGTACGGTTGTTCGGTAGATTGAAACTACCGAACAACCGGCAGAAAAGCACGAATACAGCTTTTCTGCATGCAAAAATAAAGTCTTTTACAAAGGGGCCATAGTCCAAAGGCAGCAGGCGAGCAACCAGGCTTCTCCAATGCAATGTGGCGAGTTTGGTCTCGTCACACACACTACATTCATTATACACACTCTGCACTCACTACACACACTGCATTCATTATACATACTCTGCACTCACTACAAACACACTACATTCACTATACACACTCTGCACTCACTACATTCACTATACACACTTTGCACTCACTACATTCACTATACACACTCTGCATTCATTATGCACACACTACATTCATTATACACACTCTGCATTCACTACAAACACAATACATTTATTATACACACTCTGCATTCACTACAAACACACTACATTTATTATACACACTGCACTCACTACAAACACACTACATTCATTATACACACTGCATTCATTATACACAATCTGCAATTACTACAAACACACTACATTCATTATACACACTCTGCACTCACTACACACACTGCATTCATTATACATACTCTGCACTCACTACAAACACACTACATTCACTATACACACTCTGCACTCACTACATTCACTATACACACTTTGCACTCACTACATTCACTATACACACTCTGCATTCATTATGCACACACTACATTCATTATACACACTCTGCATTCACTACAAACACAATACATTTATTATACACACTCTGCATTCACTACAAACACAGTACATTTATTATTCACACTGCACTCACTACAAACACACTACATTCATTATACACACTCTGCATTCACTACAAACACACCTCATTCATTATTCATACTCTGCACTCACTACAAACACACTACATTCATTATACACACTCTGCATTCACTACAAACACACTACATCATTATACACACCCTGCACTGCACTATATGCATAGGAGTGTAAATGATTTTTTTTGGGGGGGGGGGCAGGAGTCTTGGGTGAGTTCCCACACTTTTTTCCCCAGGACTTGACCCCTGCTCTATATCATATCATATCCTGCTCTCCCTGGTCTCTCTCTATATCATATCACACTCCCCATGGTCTTTCTCTCTCTATATCATATCCCACTCTCCCTGGTCTCCCTGGTCTCTCTCTATATCATATCACACTCCCCATGGTCTCCCTGGTCTCTCTCTATATCATATCACACTCCCCATGGTCTCCCTGGTCTCTCTCTATATCATATCCCACTCTCCCTGGTCTCCCTGGTCTCTCTCTATATCATATCACACTCCCCATGGTCTCTCTCTCTCTCTATAGGGTTTTTAGTCCAATACATTTTATTGAATCTTGGTCTCCCCTCCAAGCTCTACATATTAAGGACTCTTAGTACTGCTCTCGGTACATACAGTGTGTATTTAATAGTATGACGTTTAGGAAGTAGGAATTAAGCATGATGAAGGCATTGTGGACAAAATATAACTGGCCTCTCCGTTTGTACTGAGCTAATCTGAATTATTCCTGGCTGTGTGGGCTGACAGTGGGACCCCCGTTTCACTTGTCCCTGGGGGTAACAGTATGGGAGTGTAGGAGGAAACCTGTTTAGTTAATGAAGGAGGATGAATTATTTGATAAAGTTTTCTATAAGTTTCGTTTTTCACACAGTGCTGATAGGTGAGGGTCCCAGTGGAGGCGACCTTTGAACTGTCTTATGATAAGCCCCACCCCCTCTATTCACGCCGCTCGGGGAGTGTCATTGATACATGTTGGCATCTCCCGAGAACAAAACATTGTGAACAAAAGAGTTCAGAGCAAACAACACATTTCAAGCTAGTGTCCTCCACCACAGTCTGAATGACATTTTCCCACCATAGGGGACGGGAGTCGTTCTCTGATTATTAGAGGGGGCAGGGCGGCTGGGATTATTATTACTCTCTGCCAATATCCGCACACAGCATGCTAAGCCCACGCTGCCCATGGCTGGGGGAGTGACAAACAATGGCTTATTCACTAAACTCTGAAAGTGGCAAGATTCAGGCTAAAACAACTGATTTGGGAGAATTCTCCAACTCTGCTATAGTGCTAGCTGGGATATCTGGGATGAATTTTGCCATTTGGAATTGATTTGTTAATATTCGAAGTTTAGTGACTAACCATTGACCATTTACTCTCCGTCTCCCTGATTAAGAATAAAACACACGTTGGTTATTATCGTTTAACCGATTGCAGGGGTCAGAACTGAAATCACAAATCATTGTGTGGGTAATCTGTGTGCTCCTGATGGACTACAACTCCTATCATGCTCAGTGAGATTCTGGCTGAAGTTGGTGTGAGTTACAATATAACTCCAATCAGCCTCACCCAGTGTTTGGCTGTGCCTGAGAAGCTGTTCTGTACAGAGTAGCTTTATACAGCAAGTTCTAATAAAACCACTACAGTCCTACAATTCCAAACTGCCTCTGATTGGACAATGTACGGCACTAGCAAAGCAAGGGATTGCAGAGGTACTGGTACCATTTGTGCCAATTTTAGTACATGGATATATTTTTTTGGAACCATTCGTTTCCCTTTAACTTTTGAAAGTTACACAACCATGGATGGAAATGATAGACTGAGAGCCCCGGGGGCCGATTAGGCCAAAGTCGGACATGTAACTATATTATAGGACTGGTGGTAGGTTCTCCTGTTCAAACCTCAGAGTCACAACGTTCATTCCTAGAAGAGAAATCTGCATTTCATTTTTCCAAGTTGGATGGAAAAAAAAATGCTGTTGGATTGGCAAAAGGTATAATGAGAACATGATATGGAAAAGAGGCCAAGTCTTGGTGGGATAATACATTATTATTAGTACTCATTCCTTGTCTGTCTGTATGGAGCAGGCAATATGCTGCACTGCCAATCACTGATAGAAATCTGTGCCCCCAAACTCACACTGCTGACCATTCCTCTCCAGTCACATGGTACCTACCTTGCCCTGGCACAGAAAGCATGGAGACTTGTTGGCACCCCAGTCTGATTAGGGACAAGTGTGGTTATTCTATATGTAGAGTACATATACACCAGCAGCACCCACCTTGCACACACAGAGCCACCTACCAATGCAGAGACACCTACCAACCACACAGACCCCTACCAATGCAGAGACATCTACCAACCATATACACACAGAGCCACCTACCAATGCAGAGATACCTACCAACCACACAGACCCCTACCAATGCAGAGACATCTACCAACCATATACACACAGAGCCACCTACCAATGCAGAGACACTTACCAACCATATACACACAGAGCCACCTACCAATGCAGAGACACTTACCAACCATATACACACAGAACCACCTACCAATGCAGAGCAACCTACCAACCATATACACACAGAGATACCTACAAACCATATACACACAGAGATACCTACAAACCATATACACACAGAGATACCTACAAACCATATACACACATAGATACCTACAAACCATATACACACAGAGCCACCTACCAACCATATACACACAGAGATACCTACCAACCATAAACACACAGAGACACCTACAAACCATATACACACAGAGCCACCTACCAATGCAGAGATACCTACCAACCACACAGACCCCTACCAATGCAGAGACATCTACCAACCATATACACACAGAGCCACCTACCAATGCAGAGACACTTACCAACCATATACACACAGAGCCACCTACCAATGCAGAGACACTTACCAACCATATACACACAGAACCACCTACCAATGCAGAGCAACCTACCAACCATATACACACAGAGATACCTACAAACCATATACACACAGAGATACCTACAAACCATATACACACAGAGATACCTACAAACCATATACACACATAGATACCTACAAACCATATACACACAGAGCCACCTACCAACCATATACACACAGAGATACCTACCAACCATAAACACACAGAGACACCTACAAACCATATACACACAGAGCCACCTACCAACCATAAACACACAGAGACACCTACCAACCATAAACACACAGAGACACCTACCAACCAAAAATACACCGAACCACCTACCAACCATAAACATACCAAACCACCTACCAACCATGAACACACAAAACCACCTACCAACCATAAGGTCACATGTGTGTTCATGGTTGGTAGGTGGCTCTGTATGTTCATGGTTGGTAGGTGCCTCTGTATGTTCATTGTTGGTAGATGGCTCTGTATGTTCATGGTTGGTAGGTGGCTCTGTGTGTTCATGGTTGGTAGGTGGCTCTGTGTGTTCATGGTTGGTAGGTGGCTCTGTGTGTTCATGGTTGGTAGGTGCCTCTGTATGTTCATGGTTGGTAGGTGGCTCTGTATGTTCATGGTTGGTAGGTGGCTCTGTATGTTCATGGTTGGTAGGTGCCTCTGTATGTTCATGGTTGGTAGGTGGCTCTGTGTGTTCACCAACCATGAACATACAGATCACAACATTTTCTCTATCTCTGACGGCCAATCTTGGTGACACTGAACGCAGGAAACAATGGCCGGTGCTGTACAATCTGCAGATGCGCATGATACAGTGCATTCGCCTGTGAAGCATCCCGCTTACAGCCTAGAACAAACCGCACAGCTCGCGTTCTCCCACAATCCCACGCTGTGTCCTGCGTATTGATAACTAAATCGCTACGCCTTTTCCAAATAGCTGACAATGTTTCCGGTTCAGAATTGCGGTCTACATGCGCCAACAACGAATCACAGTGACTTCATTACCAAATTGCAACATGTACGTCGAAATGTCTGATTTGGGAACAGTTTTCCTCTGCTGGAGTCTAAGCTCTGCTAGTTTCACCATAGTTCAGTGTTTAGTAAATAAACTGCACCATCAATTCCCAACAAGTCAGAGTTTTGTTAGTAGCTCGTTCCACTTAATCAGTTAGACCACCCACAAGGAACCGGCCTTCTTTACAGTAATTATTTCATTTATTGTCAAAACCCACTCTAATGTATTGACTGTAGGATATTCACTGTTGCAGATAAATATAATGTGTATTTGTTGAAAATGTAATTGTGATAAATTGAAAACTATAATTTAGTCAAAATTTACCAAGATCTACGTTCTCTGGTTGGCTTTTTTAGGCTCCATTTTTCAATTTACCGGGATATGGAGTTTAGTGACGTCTTTCGTTTTTGCCAGTTTCATCTGACAGATAATCGGAGTGTGGTTCTCTTATTAAAGAGGGTGATGGGAGGCAGAGGAGGGAGGTGGTCAGGAAAGCTAACATAGACAGTTCTAGAGGCACATTTAGAAAACAGAATGAAAATAAAAGGAGTGGACTCTTATCGGCTGTTCTATAACACTAAACGTGGGCCAGATCAGGATTTGCTAATTACACCCATTCCTTGTCACACACTGAGTTACTATTTATACAAATACCTTTGTGTTTAGATAAAGTTCTGAAAGTGGAATAGAAACATCCCACCAGTTTCCATGGTAACTGCCCCACTTTTTAGAAACGAGCCCCAGTAAAACTCTATGTGTGTTGGTGTTTGTACCCTACATCCGCTTACCTTAATCTCATGGCTGCTCTTTGTTTATTTTCCAACCTCCAGATGTGCGTTTTGGGGATCGTCCCCTCCCAGCATCCAGCGTCCAGTCTTGCACCTGTCACTCCTCAGTCATACAGCCGGTCCAGCATCTTGTAACTAAGCACTCTCGGAACCATGTTGCACCAAAACTCCACCAAATTTGGCACGTCAGATTCCATGCCACATACTTGGCACAATTTAAAGATAATCACATCCGCGCGCTCACCAGCTCTCTAGAAATTCTCCTTGGTGTCCAGAGTAACTCAGTGTGCTGCAGGGAGCCTTTTCATTGCTCCCAAACAGGCGGGAGACAGCATTGTTCTGCGATCCCTTTATCCTGCTCGGCTGCTGAGATGGGAAAGGGGGGAAGAGGGGGAGGGCTGAATATGGACAACAAGCTACGCTAAACTGTCAGCTCCCAAACCTCACAAGCTAAAGGTGCGCTAAATGAGAACGCTTACACCCTCTCTAAGGAAGAAACCTGCAGAGAGACACAATTATTAATTTGCCCAATTCCATTTATGCCAGCTTAGGGGGTGCAGGATTGGGGTTTGCCAGGGTTTGGGGGGGCTTTGTGATTGCAACGTGAGACTGCATGGTTTCCAAAACAAGACCCTAATGCTTGCTGCTATATTCCTGTGCTAGAGGTTTATTTAACAATTTCTTATTTAGAAAAACTCTTATTGACGGAAATTATCTAACTGTCAAGTGCACCTCGGACATATAATACAGAGAGCATATAATATAGAACATATAATATAGGGAGCATATAATATAGAGAGCGTATAATATAGAGAACGTATAATATAGAGAGCGTATAATATAGAGAGCATATAATATAGAACATATAATATAGGGAGCATATAATATAGAGAGCATATAATATAGAGAACATATAATATAGAGAACGTATAATATAGAGAGCGTATAATATAGAGAGCATATAATATAGAGAGCATATAATATAGAGAACATATAATATAGAGAGCGTATAATATAGAGAGCATATAATATAGAGAGCATATAATATAGAGAACATATAATATAGAGAACATATAATATAGAGAACATAGAATATAGAGAGCATATAATATAGAGAACATATAATATAGAGAACATATAATATAGAGAGCATATAATATAGAGAACGTATAATATAGAGAACGTATAATATATAGAGCATATAATATAGAGAGCGTATAATATAGAGAGCGTATAATATAGAGAGCATATAATATAGAGAACGTATAATATAGAGAACGTATAATATAGAGAGCATATAATATATAGAGAGCATATAATATAGAGAGCGTATAATATAGAGAGCGTATAATATAGAGAGCATATAATATAGAGAACGTATAATATAGAGAGCATATAATATAGAGAACATATAATATAGAGAACATATAATATAGAGAACGTATAATATAGAGAGCGTATAATATAGAGAACGTATAATATAGAGAGCGTATAATATAGAGAACGTATAACACAATAGCAGGGACAGGTCATTTCATGTTCCTATTCTTGGTCCCAATAACATAACGAAGTAATTAGAACAGACTGGATGGATATCCATGAGAGAGTAATTACTTTACACTAAGTTATTAACGAAGTTCTACCAACCAAAGGACCGACTTACTGAGTGACCCTGAAATCTCTCCATTCACCCCAGATCCTGTTGTGGCTTATTAGAATACACCTTGCTCACTGATGGGTTACAGAGTTTCCACACTGACCAAAGATGGCTGAAACAATAAGGGAACCTGCCGGTTATTTAGAGATCAGTCTCATCTACACATAGTACAAGTTATCTGTCAATGTCACAATGCAGCAGTTGGAGGTGTCAGTTATAGAGCAGTGTAGCAGTTGGAGGTGTCAGTTATAGAGCAGTGTAGCAGTTTGAGGTGTCAGTTATAGAGCAGTGTAGCAGTTGGAGGTATCAGTTACAGAGCAGTGTAGCAGTTGGTGGTGTCAGTTATAGACCTTTGGAGCAGTTGGAGGTGTCATTTATAGAGCAGTGTAGCAGTTGGTGGTGTCAGTTATAGAGCAGTGTAGCAGTTGGTGGTGTCAGTTATAGACCTTTGGAGCAGTTGGAGGTGTCATTTATAGAGCAGTGTAGCAGTTAGAGGTGTCAGTTATAGACCTTTGGAGCAGTTGGAGGTGTCAGTTACAGAGCAGTGTAGCAGTTGGAGGTATCAGCTATAGAGCAGTGTAGCAGTTGGAGGTGTCAGTTATAGAGCAGTGTAGCAGTTGGAGGTGTCAGTTATAGAGCAGTGTAGCAGTTTGAGGTATCAGTTATAGAGCAGTGCAGCAGTTGGAGGTATCAGTTACAGAGCAGTGTAGCAGTTCGAGGTGTCAGTTATAGAGCAGTGTAGCAGTTTGAGGTATCAGTTATAGAGCAGTGCAGCAGTTGGAGGTATCAGTTACAGAGCAGTGTAGCAGTTGGAGGTGTCAGTTATAGAGCAGTGTAGCAGTTAGAGGTCACAGTTATAGAGCAGTGTAGCAGTTGGTGGTGTCAGTTATAGACCTTTGGAGCAGTTGGAGGTGTCATTTATAGAGCAGTGTAGCAGTTGGAGGTTACAGTTATAGACCTTTGGAGCAGTTGGAGGTGTCAGTTACAGAGCAGTGTAGCAGTTGGAGGTTACAGTTATAGACCTTTGGAGCAGTTGGAGGTGTCAGTTACAGAGCAGTGTAGCAGTTGGAGGTTACAGTTATAGACCTTTGGAGCAGTTGGAGGTGTCAGTTATAGAGCAGTGTAGCAGTTGGAGGTATCAGCTATACAGCAGTGTAGCAGTTGGAGGTGTCAGTTATAGAGCAGTGTAGCAGTTGGAGGTGTCAGTTATAGAGCAGTGTAGCAGTTTGAGGTATCAGTTATAGAGCAGTGCAGCAGTTGGAGGTATCAGTTACAGAGCAGTGTAGCAGTTGGAGGTGTCAGTTATAGAGCAGTGTAGCAGTTAGAGGTGTCAGTTATAGAGCAGTGTAGCAGTTGGAGGTGTCAGTTATAGACCTTTGGAGCAGTTGGAGGTGTCATTTATAGAGCAGTGTAGCAGTTAGAGGTGTCAGTTATAGACCTTTGGAGCAGTTGGAGGTGTCAGTTATAGAGCAGTGTAGCAGTTGGAGGTGTCAGTTATAGAGCAGTGTAGCAGTTTGAGGTATCAGTTATAGAGCAGTGCAGCAGTTGGAGGTATCAGTTACAGAGCAGTGTAGCAGTTGGAGGTGTCAGTTATAGAGCAGTGTAGCAGTTGGAGGTGTCAGTTATAGAGTAGTGTAGCAGTTGGAGGTGTCAGTTATAGACCTTTGGAGCAGTTGGAGGTGTCAGTTATAGAGCAGTGTAGCAGTTGGAGGTGTCAGTTATAGAGTAGTGTAGCAGTTGGAGGTGTCAGTTATAGACCTTTGGAGCAGTTGGAGGTGTTATAGAGCAGTGTAGCTGTTGGAGGTGTCAGTTATAGAGCAGTGTAGCAGTTAGAGGTGTCAGTTATAGACCTTTGGAGCAGTTGGAGGTGTCAGTTATAGAGCAGTGTAGCAGTTGGAGGTGTCAGTTATAGAGTAGTGTAGCAGTTGGAGGTGTCAGTTATAGACCTTTGGAGCAGTTGGAGGTGTCATTTATAGAGCAGTGTAGCTGTTAGAGGTGTCAGTTATAGACCTTTGGAGCAGTTGGAGGTGTCAGTTATAGAGCAGTGTAGCAGTTGGAGGTGTCAGTTATAGAGCAGTGTAGCAATTGGAGGTGTCAGTTATAGAGCAGTGTAGCAGTTGGAGGTGTCAGTTATAGAGCAGTGTAGCAGTTAGAGGTATCAGTTACAGAGCAGTGTAGCAGTTGGAGGTATCAGTCATAGAGCAGTGTAGCAGTTGGAGGTGTCGGTTATAGAGCAGTGTGGCAGTTGGAGGTTACAGTTATAGACCTTTGGAGCAGTTGGAGGTGTCAGTTATAGACCTTTGGAGCAGTTGGAGGTGTCATTTATAGAGCAGTGTGGAAGTTGGAGGTTACAGTTACAGACCTTTGGAGCAGTTGGAGGTGGCAGTTATAGAGCAGTGTAGCAGTTGGAGGTTACAGTTATAGACCTTTGGAGCAGTTGGAGGAATCAGTTATAGACCTTTGGAGCAGTTGGAGGTGTCATTTATAGAGCAGTGTAGCAGTTGGAGGTGGCAGTTATAGACCTTTGGAGCAGTTGGAGGTGTCATTTATCGAGCAGTGTAGCAGTTAGAGGTGTCAGTTATAGACCTTTGGAGCATTTGGAGGTGTCAGTTATAGAGCAGTGTAGCAGTTGGAGGTGTCAGTTATAGAGCAGTGTAGCAATTGGAGGTGTCAGTTATAGAGCAGTGTAGCAGTTGGAGGTGGCAGTTATAGACCTTTGGAGCAGTTGGAGGTGTCATTTATAGAGCAGTGTGGCAGTTGGAGGTGTCAGTTATAGAGCAGTGTAGCAGTTGGAGGTGTCAGTTATAGACCTTTGGAGCAGTTGGAGGTATTATGTGCAGGGCAACTAACAGAAATAATAAAAGTCCATGCATTCCTGTGTACAATTTCCAATGTATTCACTCGCTGGGACACGTAAAAAGCAATATTTCGGTGTCTGCCTCTTGTCCTGAATGACACTCCAGGATTCTGGGACTTGGTAGAGTTTACCGTAATCTTGTTTTCATTACGAGTACAGGGTAGATGCTTTCAATGGATCGTAGCCATGGTATAAATGCTTATATTAATCTTGCAAAACATTGCAGAAATCTTCCTAAAAAATGTGAAGCAGAAATCATCAACAAACAGAAATCTTTGTATTTAATGACGAGCTCAGTTCACCGAAAAGCCAAGAAAACAGTGATCCCGCGGACCAATAAACAGACGAGCACATTGTACATGTATTAGGAAATGAATGAGACATTTTCGTTGTGATTGGCACACCGCTGTGCAGGGGAATGGGGGCAGGTGGGGAGTGGTGGGGTAAATGAATCAGAGGAGGGACAATGGGGGTTAATTCTCCAGGCAGAATGTTTTGTAATACAGAGGGGGGGGGGGGGCGTTCTCAGCAATTCCCAATTTATCTCCTCGCCTTCCTCTACATGCTTCTTACAGACCTGGCAGTTTCCTTGGTAACACAGGCGGGAGTAGGCTGGCCTGGCAGGAGTTAAACTGTGCACGCTCATTGTGCAAGAGGCCGGTCAGGCTAAGGGGAGGGATGGAGACCCCGATCTGGCCCTCTGTACAATGTTCACCTTAAACATGTGCTCAGTATTACACATTGACAATGCTAATAGGCTTCACATTGCATGCAGCAGTCACTGGCATTCCTAGCAATGCAGGGGTTAAAAATGAAACTTCCCCATTCTGTGCTAATTAGCTTATTGTGATTGCCTTCTAAGGGGAGAAAACAAAGAGACAGAAGATTGATGCATTTATTGTTCAATATAACAGGATTCCCACCATTGGAAATAACATTTAGAGAGTTATTCAGAGTGAGAATTCAGAGTGCGTTTGAGGTTAGGAGTAGTCAGACAGAACGCATCGCCAGGGCCGTCTTTAATATGGATTGGACCCTGGGCAAACATTTGCTTGGGCCCCCTGAACCCGGTTGTCCCCTCCCTGGCATGCAATCATGCCCCCCACCCCAACGCAGAGGCGGACGTAAAGTAGAGAGGGCTCTGGTGCATGAATTATTTTGGGCAAGAGGGGGCAAAAGGTGGATCCCCATCTGTCATGCAACTCCAACAATGCTTTGACAGCTGGGGCACTACCATTTTCCCATGCATGCAGGGTTATATTTAGCACTGAGTAGTATTTGTGTGTTTGAGTGTGTTAAGACACCTCCCGTGTCTTTAAGCCAAACCGCCGTTTAGTAAACCTTCCCCGGCTGCAGTACAGTCTCTGTTCGCTTACTCTGTAACCCACGAACCAAATGCAGGGGAAGCGACAATCTCCCGATCGAAATCCACGTACGGCTCCAAACTCCCGAACGGCAATATACGAACTGCTAGGAACCGTCGAACAATAATATCCCCAAAGCGGCTTTCGTTCCATCCAGCAGTCTCTAACCGTGAAGAAGAAATCCCCCCAATAACGAGACAGAAGCTCCGCATTGAGGGTCAAATAAGATCTGGTTTTACTGTGGGCTACCTGCCCGTATTTATGCAGGTCTCCCACCTGGTGGACACTCCCCTAGGGGACCAAATGGAAGACTTAAATTACAGACAGATAGAAGGACATTTCTGACACACAGTCACATATCTTACCCACAGTGCATTCTGATTCCCTCCCCTCTGTCCTGGAGTTAATTACCAAGTAACTCAATTAACTCCAGGACAAGGACAGTCGCCATTTTAAACATAAAATAATAAAAGACATAAAAATGCATAACTACATGAAAACTGAACATTTCCCATTCGTATTACATGTCCCCAGATAGCCTGGATCTGAGTGCATATTATTGGCGAATAGCGCTCAGATCCCACACACATAGTTCAATCGCCATGGAGTCAAAGTTCTTACAGTCTTTCGGTATACGAATGACTCCATGGGAGGGCTATCTGGGTTAAGTCTTTCGTATGCTCTCAATCTCCCGAACAGCCGGTGTTCGCATGCTTTCGTGGAGGCAGCCCGACGTTCCCTTGTTTCAGCGGTGTTCGACAGAAAAAGTGTCCGTTTTCCGTTCCATAGAAATAAAGCCAAACACCGCTGAGCGTTCGCATGATTTAAAATGGCCGCTGCCTCGTGGTCGACATACGAACGACGACCACCCTGAGTTCGGTTTAATTGAGAAGTGTCTGCGGTTAACCACAACGTTATAATGGTGATCACTTCGTTAACCTGCAGCACACTCCTCACTTGGGTGGCCGTTCGTTCGGCGGTTTTGTTCGGGAAAAAGAGTCATTCGAATGGCTGGGCTATAGAAACCAGCCATTCATACGAACGGGGACAAACAGACGAACGGGCAAAAATCCAGCAGACAGATGGTTCTGTCACACGGCTCCCTCCTTGTGGGACACTCCGGCAGACCCGGCTTGACCCTGTGGCGGGTCAACTTGGGGATGACCGGACTACGAGGTGATGGAAACGTCTGTTTGTCGAGACAACCCATCTGCATTTCCGTTTAGCTTACCGGGTCTGTAGCTGATGGTAAAATTGTAGGGCTGCAATGCCAAGCTCCATCTCAGCAGTCTCCCATTGTCTCCTGAGACCCGGTTAAGCCAAACGAGTGGGTTGTGATCAGTCACAAGGGAAAACTCTTGCCCATACAAGTAGGGACTTAACTTTTTCAATGCCCAGACCAAAGCCAAACACTCCTTCTCCACTGCCGCATAACTCACTTCTCTGGGTAACAACTTTCTGCTGAGATATGCGACAGGGTGCTCTCCTCCATCTTCCCCGATTTGGCTCAGCACAGCCCCCAGTCCATACATGGAAGCATCTGTGTGTACGAGAAAGCGTTTGTTAGGGACTGGGGCAGCCAAGACAGGGGCATTCACAAGAGCCTGCTTCAGTGCCTGGAACGCAGCTTCACAAGCCGGAGACCACAGGACCTGCTTAGGCAAGTTTTTCTTGGTCAGATCTGTCAGGGGCTTAGCGATAGCGCTGTAGTCAGGGACAAAGCGTCTGTAGTACCCTGCCGTCCCCAAGAAGGCCAATACCTGGGTCTTAGTAGTAGGTGTGGGCCAGTTAGCCACTGCCTCTACCTTGGCTGGCTCCGGTCTCTGGCTCCCACACCCCACTCTGTGACCCAGGTACTGTACTTCAGCCATACCTAGATGACACTTTTCTGGCTTCAATGTCAGGCCAGCGGCCCTAATCTTATCCAGCACTACCCCTACATGTACCAGGTGTTCCTCCCAGGACCCACTGTAGATCGCAATGTCGTCCAAGTATGCACAGGCAAATTCTTGGAAGCCATCCAGGAGTCTATCCACCATCCGTTGGAAGGTAGCCGGTGCATTTTTCATCCCAAAAGGCATGACCTTAAATTGGTACAGGCCAAATGGGGTGACAAATGCCGACTTGGGGATAGCATCCTCGGCCAGGGGGATCTGCCAGTAGCCCTTACACAGGTCTATGGTGGTCAGATATCGCCCCCTGGCAATACGATCTAGTAATTCGTCTACCCGGGGCATTGGGTAGGCGTCAGTGGTGGTCCGCTCGTTGAGTCGCCTGTAGTCCACACAGAACCGGGTGGTCCCATCTTTCTTTGGCACCAGGACTACAGGCGAGGCCCAAGGGCTGTCGGAGTGCTCGATAACCCCAAGTTGGGTCATCTCCTGTATCTCCTTCCGCATTCCTTCACGGACTGCTTCAGGGATACGGTAGGGGGGCTGTCGTAACGGGGTCTGTCCAGGGGTCTCTACCTTATGCACAGCTAGGGTGGTATAACCTGGTTCCTGGGAGAACGTCGCCTGCTTCTCCCATAACAACTGCTGCGCCTGTACCCTTTCTGTGGGGTTCAACCGGTCCCCTAGCTGTACAAGGGTAGTAAGGTCAGTCTGGGAATCCCTTTCTAATAGATCTGGAAGGGGTAAGTTCTCAGAATCATCTGCAGCTGGGGCACATACTGCTGCAATATTCTCAGGTCTCTCCTGGTACTCTTTCAGCATGTTCACATGAAAGGACCGCTGGATCCTCTCATCTGCACAGCTGGCTATCAAGTAAGTAGTGTCGCAGATCTGCGCCACTACCTTGTACGGGCCCTGCCAAGATGCCTGCATCTTGTTGGCCTTCACAGGTTTAAGCACCAATACTTTTTGCCCAGCCTGGAAGACCCGCTGTCGGGCACCCTGATCGTACCATCTCTTCTGTCTCCCCTGGGCCGCCTGGAGATTCTCCCTTACCATCAGGGACAGTTTCTCCATGCGGTCCCGGAGTTCCAAAACATATGGTACTATGGGGATCCCTTCCTGCTCCGTCTCCCCCTCCCAGTGGCCTCTAATGAGATCTAGGGGTCCGCGGACCCTTCTCCCATACAGCAGCTCAAAGGGGGAGAACCCAGTAGATTCCTGGGGCACCTCTCTATAAGAAAATAATAGATGAGGCAGGAATCTCTCCCAGTCTCTGCAAGTGTCTGTAAAGGTCCTCAGCATCTGTTTGAGGGTACCGTTAAAGCGCTCGCAGAGACCGTTAGTCTGTGGGTGGTAGGGTGAGCTAAGTAACGGCTTAATGCCGCACACCTTCCACAGTTGCTGGGTGAGCACAGCGGTGAATTGGGTTCCCTGGTCGGAGAGGATCTCCTTAGGGAACCCGACCCTAGTAAAAATTCTAACCAGGGCATCAGCAACCGTCTCTGCCTCTATGTTAGACAGCGCTACTGCCTCTGGATAGCGGGTGGCATAGTCCACCACGGTAAGAACATACTTCTTACCGGATGGACTAGCCCTGGCCAGTGGACCCACAATGTCAACGGCTATGCGGGCAAAGGGCTCCCCTATAATAGGCATCGATAATAGCCTAGCCTTAGGGTGGTCCCCCCGCTTTCCTACCCGTTGACATGTGTCACACGTGCTGCAGTACATCCGCACAGCCTGGTTAAAGTTTGGCCAAAAGAAGTTCTGTGAAATCCTATAGGCTGTGCGGCGGGACCCTAGATGTCCAGCTAAAGGAACATCATGCCCTATCCGCAGAATCTCCTGCCGGTACTTTGCAGGTACCACTAACTGGCGATTCGGCGGAGTGGCAACACTCTTCTGGGAAGGTTTAGGGATCCTATACAACCTGTCCCCCACCCACTCATACCGTTCCCCATCTATTCCTTCCTCCCCAGCATCTGCCCTGTCCTTGTATCTTTGGAGGGTCGGATCTGCCCAGGTTTCCCTCCCAAACTCCTCTGGGGAATCCCAGCTTAAGGGAACCTGATCTGGGGTACCAGTCGGGGAAGGAGATCTTACCTGGGTCTCGTCAGCAAGTGGGCTGGTTCCGGCAGCACGGGTCTGGGCACGGGTGGTCACTGGGTTCACGTCTGCAGGGCCCATCGGAGCATAGGCTGAAACCAAAGGGGCCAAATCGTTTCCCAAAAGAACATCGGCGGGCAAGTCCTTCATCACCCCCACATCCACATGCCTAGCGCCCACTCCCCAATCCAAATGTACTCGGGCAACAGGTAAGCGAAACACGGCACCCCCTGCTACCCTTACTGCCACAGTGTCCCCAGTGTGCTGATGCTCTGAGACCAAGTTCTTTTGGAGCAGTGTCATCGTAGCTCCTGTGTCTCTCAGCCCATTCACCACTCTGCCATTCAGCTTCACAGTTTGCCGATGTTGCTGGCGATTATCCTGGTGAGCTGCTTGCACTGGGTCTGCCTCGTGTAGAATGCCCCAAAATTCCTCCTGCTCTAGGCAGTGAGCAGCAGGCTGAGGTGGGCGCTGGTTTCCATTAACTGGTCTCCTCCAGGACTGAGCCTGGTTGGCACTGTTCAGTGGGCACTCAGGACGCTTGTGCCCCAACTGCTTGCACCCATAGCACCGGATGGGTTGGGAGTACTCCCGGGCATTAAATCGGGCTGGTTGCATATAATTGTTAGCTGGTGGTGCAGCTGGGGTACGGTGTACTGGGGGTTGGTAGACTGCAGGAGCGGGTGTTACTGCTGGTCGATACTCCAGCCTGGCAGGGGCTTTAGCAGCTGTACCATCCAACTTGCGGGCATCCGTGTATTCGTCTGCCAGACGGGCAGCCTCGGGTAGGGTAGAGGGTTTTCTGTCTCTGACCCATTCCCGGACCCCAGCAGGTAGTCTATCAAAGCACTGCTCCAGCAGGAACACTTGTAACACCTCCTCCCCAGTTACCGCTTGGCATCCAGCCATCCAGTGGGCTGCGGTACGATGGACTCTGCAGGCCCATTCCACATAAGAGTCCCCAACCAGCTTGTTGGTTTCTCTAAACCTCCGCCTGTACGCCTCTGGGGTCACTGCATACCTGGCTAGGAGCGCCTCTTTCACAGCCCGGTAGCTGGTGATCTCCTCCTCTGGGATGGCCCGAAAAGCTTCACTAGCCCGGCCAGATAATTTCCCAGAGAGGATGGTGACCCATTCATCTGCAGGTACCTGATGTAGCGCACACTGCCTCTCAAAGTCTGCCAAAAATCCATCAATCTCTCCCTCTGTTTCCACAAAATTTTTAAATGCAGCAAAAGGTACCTTCTTTCTGGCAACCACATTATTGTCATACGGTACCTCTGCTGCTGCAGCTCCTCTTTCCCGGGCCGCCTGTTGTGCTGCAACTGCTGCCTGCACACGAACCACGATGTCAGCTGAGGGGTTGGGGCCAAAATGTGCCAGCCTTATTTGTACTGCCCGGTTGAATTGTATTTCCTCGGGTGTTAAATCCAAGGTACTGGGCACGTTGACTCTTTCCATTCCCGTTGCTGCATCCATCTCCATTAGCAAAGCAATAATCTCCCGTTTCTTTAAATTGCTTGCTGACCTTCCTCGGCGTTCCAATATGTCCTTAAGTGTAGCACGCCTTAATTCCTCGTACTGCATGTCTCGTAGCTGACCTCCAATGCTGTAGGATTCATCCCGTCGCTTGCCACCAATTGTTAAGACACCTCCCGTGTCTTTAAGCCAAACCGCCGTTTAGTAAACCTTCCCCGGCTGCAGTACAGTCTCTGTTCGCTTACTCTGTAACCCACGAACCAAATGCAGGGGAAGCGGCAATCTCCCGATCGAAATCCACGAACGGCTCCAAACTCCCGAACGGCAATATACGAACTGCTAGGAACCGTCGAACAATAATATCCCCAAAGCGGCTTTCGTTCCATCCAGCAGTCTCTAACCGTGAAGAAGAAATCCCCCCAATAACGAGACAGAAGCTCCGCATTGAGGGTCAAATAAGATCTGGTTTTACTGTGGGCTACCTGCCCGTATTTATGCAGGTCTCCCACCTGGTGGACACTCCCCTAGGGGACCAAATGGAAGACTTAAATTACAGACAGATAGAAGGACATTTCTGACACACAGTCACATATCTTACCCACAGTGCATTCTGATTCCCTCCCCTCTGTCCTGGAGTTAATTACCAAGTAACTCAATTAACTCCAGGACAAGGACAGTCGCCATTTTAAACATAAAATAATAAAAGACATAAAAATGCATAACTACATGAAAACTGAACATTTCCCATTCGTATTACATGTCCCCAGATAGCCTGGATCTGAGTGCATATTATTGGCGAATAGCGCTCAGATCCCACACACATAGTTCAATCGCCATGGAGTCAAAGTTCTTACAGTCTTTCGGTATACGAATGACTCCATGGGAGGGCTATCTGGGTTAAGTCTTTCGTATGCTCTCAATCTCCCGAACAGCCGGTGTTCGCATGCTTTCGTGGAGGCAGCCCGACGTTCCCTTGTTTCAGCGGTGTTCGACAGAAAAAGTGTCCGTTTTCCGTTCCATAGAAATAAAGCCAAACACCGCTGAGCGTTCGCATGATTTAAAATGGCCGCTGCCTCGTGGTCGACATACGAACGACGACCACCCTGAGTTCGGTTTAATTGAGAAGTGTCTGCGGTTAACCACAACGTTATAATGGTGATCACTTCGTTAACCTGCAGCACACTCCTCACTTGGGTGGCCGTTCGTTCGGCAGATTTGTTCGGGAAAAAAGAGTCATTCGAATGGCTGGGCTATAGAAACCAGCCATTCATACGAACGGGGACAAACAGACGAACGGGCAAAAATCCAGCAGACAGATGGTTCTGTCACAGAGTGTAAGCATGTTTTTGTATGGAGTATGTTTGTGTGAATGTAGGGGTGTGTTTGTATGTGGAGATGGCATTTAAATGCAAGTATGCATTTATGTGTAGTGTTGGTTTATGAATACACTGGTGTGTTTATATATAATTTTGTTGTTTAAAAAAAGAGGTGTGTTTATATGTAGTGTTGAAGTTTGAATGCAGGTGTGTATTTGCATGTAGTGTTGAATGCTGAGATGTATGCAGAAATACACATGCACTGTCACAAACACACACACACACACACTGTGATACACATACACACACAGAAACACTTGCAGATACACAGATATACACAATCATACAGATGCAGCTATACATACACATTTACACACACTGACACACATACAGACACACAACCTGGCACACATGCAGACACACAGATGCACACACGCACACACACGCAGATACACTGACAACATACAGATACACAGACACACACAATGACAACATACAGACACACAGATACATAACCTGACAAATGCAGATACAAACACTGACACACATGCAGATACACACTGACACACACACACACACACACACAGACACTGTGACAGACATACTGACACTGTGACAGACATACATACTGACACATACACAGACATACTGACTGACACACCGACATACATACAGACACACAAACTGACACACACAGACATACTGACATACACACAGACATACATACTGACACATACATAGACATACAAACTGACACACACACACACAGACATACAAACTGACACACAGACATATACTGACTGACACATACATACTGACACACACACAGACATACATACATACTGACACTCACACAGACATACATACTGACACACACAAAGACATACATACATACTGACACACACACAGACATACTGACACACACACAGACATACATACTGACACACACACACACATACATACAAACTGACACACAGAAAGACATACAAACTGACATACATACATACTGACGCACACACAGACAGACACTCTTCAGTTTCCTACCTTTGAAAGAGGCTTCCTTCCCTGGGGTCCAGTGTGCTGGCTGGGGTAGTTGGGAGTTGGGGATCTGGCTCTTCTTGCTCCCCCTCCTCACTGGATGCTGGCTCTGCAGCCTCCCGGGCGGCCCGATGTCTTTGAGGTGGGAGGAAGTGATTCGCGGATGTCACTTCCTCCCATGCAGCCGTTAAGCAAGGACCCGGTCGCGCTGTTAAAGGACCACAGCGCCGACCGGACCCCTGCTGGAACATGCTCACTGGGTGGCCCTAAAGGTATGGGCCACCCGGTGGGCCCCCTTAGTGTGCGGACCCCGGTGCAGCCGCAATACTAGCACCGCGGGCCCATTAGGTAGGGAAATATTTTAAAAAAATAAATTTTTATTGCAGGCGACGGGGCCCACGGGGCAGCTGCTTTGGGCCCCCCATGAGTAACTGGGCCCAGGGCAGCTGCCCCGTTTGCCCCTCCTTAAAGACGGCCCTGCGCATCGCTGACTTTCACTAAATGTGAATTCACTTCGAATTTTTACTTGGTAAATAACCCGGTCAGACAGATGCCGTGGAAATTTAAATTTTAAATGTGGATACTGCCTACAGCAACGTAGCACTGGAAGATTGATAAGAGCAAAGCCGCATTGAACCATCACTACTGAAACGAACATTCAGAATGCTGACAATTAAGGGGAAGGAAAGGCTTAGGGTAGATATTGGTGCAGGTTAGAGTTGGGGTAAGCTTATATTTCAATGTAGGTTAGAGTACGGAGTAGGTTAGATTTAGGGTAAGGGAGCCCTACAGATAGGAAAATCTGTAGGGCTCCCTAACCCTAATCCTACCCTAACCCTACCTTAACCCTACGCTAACCCTAACCCTGTCATCATTCACATAATTTTCCCTCCCTCTCTTGTTTTGACACTTTTCAGAAATCAGAAGCACTTTGGCAGTTCCAAAATTCGGCACTTCAGTCAATCAGTTACATAGCTGAAAAGAGTTGGGTCCATCAAGTTCAGCCTCCCTCAAATATGTTATTGCTGTTGATCCAAAAGAAGGCGAAAAACCCAGTCTGTAGCGCTTCCAATTTTGCAACAAACTAGGAAAAAATTCCTTCTTGACCCCAAAATAGCAGTCAGATATCTCCTTGGACCAAGCAGCTATTACCCCACTAATTAGAAATTATATCCCTGTATGTTATGTTTTTGCAAGTATTTACCCAATTGCAGTTTAAACATCTGTATGAACTCTGACAAAACCACCTCTTCAGGCAGAGAATTCCATATCCTTATTGCTCTTACTGTAAAAAAAATAATTCTCTGCCTTAGATAAAATCTCCTTTCTTCCAGCCTAAATGTGTGACCTCGTGTCCTATGTATAGCCCTGTTTATGAATAGATTTCCAGATAATGGTTTGTACTGGCTCTGAATATATTTGTATAAAGTTATCATATCCCCTCGCAAGCGCCGTTTTTCTAAACTAAAGTGATTTAAATTTTTTTAACCTTTCTTCGTTACTAAAATGCTCTATTCCTTTTATTAATTTTTTAGCTTGTCTCTGCACTTTTTCTGGTGCCATGATATCTTTCTCTAGAACAGGTGCCCAAAATTGCACAGCATATTTAAGGTGTGGTCTTACCAGCGATTTATAAAGAGTCAAAATTATATTTTCGTCATGATAATGTATGCCCCTATTTATACGTGACAAAACCTTACTGGCCTTAGCAACTGCAGATTGACATTGCATATTGCTGCCTAATTTGTTGTCTATAATAATTCCCAAATCCTTCTCGTGTGTGGTTATCCCTAATTCACTACCATTTAGGGTGTAAGTTGCTTGTGCATTCTTGACCCCAAAGTGCATAACTTTGCATTTCTCTACGTTAAATTTCATCTGTCATTTTAGTGCCCAGTCCCCCAATCTATTCAAATCCCTCTGCAGCAAGGCAATATCCTGCTCACATTTTATTACTTTACAAAGTTTTATGTCATCTGCAAACACTGATACGTGGCTTTCAATGCCTATTTTAAAATCATTTATAAATATGTTAAATAGGAGCGGTCCCAAAACAGAACCCTGAGGGACACCACTTACCTTTTTTGTCCAGCCTGAAAATTTACCATTAAAGGGACACTGTAGGCACTGTTTCTGCTTCATCTCATTAAACTGGTTATAGTGTCTGGAGTCCCCTGGTACCATCATTTCTTTCAGCATTAAACAGTTTTTAATGTTGTAATGTTTTAATGCTAAACAAGAGTCCCCGGCAATCCATCCCCTCTGTGCTGCTTTGGCTAATAAGGAAGTATTACCCTGAGAGGCAATGGGCAGCTGTGATTGGCTGAGAGTGTCAGCTGACTGCTTTTAACCTGTCAGAGCTCCAACTGACGCTATGAATGGGTATGACAACAAGGAAGTGTGTAATCTCTGCCTTAGCTACACATACAGAAGGGGCCGGACTGTGGGTGGCCAGGGACTCTTATTTTGTGGCATACTGCACAAACATGGTGCAACACTGAATGGAGGGACAGTGCCAGGCCACTCCAGGCACTATAACCAATTCAAAGAGACAAAGTGGTTATAGTGACTACAGTGTCCCTTTAATGACAACTCGTTGTATTCTATCCTTAAGCCAATGTTCTACCCAAGAACAAGAATATTCATCTAGAACAATTTATTTTTGTTTGAAAACAAACCTATTGTGAGGAACCGTATCAAATGCCTTGGCAATATCCAAGTAGATCACATCCACTGCAACATCCTGATCTATACTTCTACTTACTTCTTCGTAGAATGCAATTAGGTTAGTTTGACATGACCTATGTTTCATAAAACCATACTGATTATTGCTAATAACAAAGTTCTTCCCAATGAATTCCTGAATATTATCCCTTAATAGCCCTTCAAATATTTTCACAGTCACAGAAGTTAAGCTCACAGGTCTATAATTTCCAGGCAAGGATTTTGAACCCTTTTTAAATATAGGAACAACATTTGCCTTCCTCCAATCCTCCGGTACAATACCTGAAACAAAAGAATCTTGAAAAATTAAATACAGAGGTTCTCTCATTTCCTCACTTAGCTCCTCAAGTACTCGTGGGTGAATACCGTCATGCCCTGGAACTTTATTTACATAAATTTTCGGTTCGGCACTTCGGGACTTCAGCACTTCCGAAATTTGGCTATTCGGACATGCGGAAGACTCTGAACTTCCTAATTGCCCGAAATTCGTCCTAATTCACATACGGACCGAAAGGAATTGCACATAGTTAGATTTCTGTGTAGGTTAGCGTTACGGTAAGGTTAGATTTCGGTGTAGGTTAGCGTTACAGTAATGTTAGATTTCGGTGTAGGTCAGAATTGAGGAAAGGTTAGATTTTGGTGTAAGTCAGCATTTATTGTAAGGTTAGATTTCAGTGTAGGTCAGAGTTGAGATGAGGTTAGATTTTGGTGTAGGTCAGAGTTAAGGTAAGGTTAGATTGAGGTAAGGTCAGATTTTGGTGTAGGTCAGAGTTGGGGTGAGGTTAGATTTTGGTGTAGGTCAGAGTTAAGGTAAGGTTAGATTGAGGTAAGGTCAGATTTTGGTGTAGGTCAGAGTTGGGGTGAGGTTTGATTTTGGTGTAGGTCAGAGTTAAGGTAAGGTTAGATTGAGGTAAGGTCAGATTTTGGTGTAGGTCAGAGTTGAGGTGAGGTTAGATTTTGGTGTAGGTCAGAGTTAAGGTAAGGTTAGATTGAGGTAAGGTCAGATTTTGGTGTAGGTCAGAGTTGAGGTAAGGTTAGATTTCGATGTAAGTCAGAGCTACGGTAAGGTTAGATTTCGCTGAAGATTAAGGTTAGGGTAAGGTTAGATTTTGGTGTGAATTAGGGTAAGGTTAGACTTCATATAGGTTAAGGTTAGTGCAAGATTAGATTTCAGTATCTATATTTGCACTATATATGTATACCATAAGTGTAACAATGTATAATAACTGTACTGTATATATCTATTATATGTGTAACAATGTATCTATAACTGTACTGTATGTGTCTATTATATGTGTAACAATGTGTCTATAACTGTACTGTATGTGTCTATTATATGTGTAACAATGTGTCTATAACTGTACTTACCAGGAAAGGTTAAAGGATCTTAACATGTATAGTTGGAGGAAAGACGAGACAGGGGGGGTATGATAGAAACATTTAAATATATAAAGGGAATCAACACAGTAAAGGAGGAGACTATATTTAAAAGAAGTAAAACTACCACAACAAGAGGACATAGTCTTAAATTAGAGGGACAAAGGTTTAAAAATAATATCAGGAAGTATTACTTTACTGAGAGGGTAGTGGATGCATGGAATAGCCTTCCAGCTGAAGTGGTAGAGGTTAACACAGTAAAGGAGTTTAAGCATGCGTGGGATAGGCATAAGGCTATCCTAACTATAAGATAAGACTAGGGACTAATGAAAGTATTTAGAAAATTGAGCAGACTAGATGGGCCGAATGGTTCTTATCTGCCGTCGCATTCTATGTTTCTATGTTTCTTTGTATGTATCTGGTATTATATATGTAACAATGTATCTATCAATGTATAATATACACCTCCTGTTACACGCGTTATTGACCTTTCTGGGGGATTGTATTTGGTATTTGAGTTTCATTCAGTGTTTATACAGGAGGTGATACAGACTATCCATTGGATATTAGTGAGATATCTGTCTGCCTGACACACTCCATAGATTAGCCATAAGTACTTCGCGTGTGACAGATGCAGGGGATTTAGTCTGTAACACCCAGCGGGGACTCACAAGGATTTGTCTCTACTAAGATCTTACGATGGGGGACGTCAAACTTGACATAAATTCTAAATCTTAACATAAATCATCGTAATACAGGAAATGAAAACTCTGTCTGTCTCTCTCTCTGTCTATACACATTGATGATACTGTATCTGTAACCTGTTATTATGTAGAAGAGATTCTGTTAATGTTTCACACAGAAGACTAAATGAAAGTGACTTGTCATATAGTTGCTGTGTCAGCTTGCTGGTCCCCATACGGGCCTGGCCAGGGTTAATTCTATGAATCGAAGCTTATTATAAATCCATGCTGTTCTTATAATCCCAGCTCCCTGGGGTGGCTTGGGGCAGGTGGAGTACATGCAGTGAGAATGAATCACGTGTTGACCCTAAGTTTCCATCCTGGCCTGTTTGATGTCTGCCACAGGCTGCGGGGCTGGGAGGTAAATCCTTTCAAAGCACGGCCATGGGAAAGAATAACAGGGTGGAAGGTGCACCCCCACACTCTATAGGTGTCACATTAGGCATTCAAGCAGTTCCTATGTGGGTTGTGGCCTTGGGCCTTGGGGTGAGATGCCGTTTAGGACTCCTAGCGACATGCAGCAATGCTGAGAAATACCAGGCAAAGACAACGGCAATAAATCCGCTGCAATCCAAGTCTCAGATGGGGGCTCTCACATCCCCTCAATTTGTGGTCGCTGGAAAGGCTATTGTAACCATTAAATGCGCATGATAGCAACCATTGTCCTGACTGGCTTCTAGCAACCTTTACCATTGTCCAGATCAACGCTGGTTGGATTTCCGAGCTGCTGGAATGAGTGGAGAACAGAGTCCGGGGACCCAGGACCAGACCGGGAAAACACACAAAAGAAAAGAAAGTGAACGGGGCAGGTTGAAGGAAGGGTCAGGCTGGTAATGAGAACTTGGATTCACACTCTGTCTTTAATCAGAGCTTGGAAAGTGGGCTTCATTGAATGAATTACTAATCTCTGAAGTCCAATGGCCATTTCCTGAATCGAATTATTGTTGGCTAGAGATGTAATAGCCAGACTTGTGACTCAATGTGAAAAGATATCCAGTTCTCTAATTCTTCACATTATAAACTAAGCGTCTGTCCGCCTCACAGTGAATCACTGGATGCTGGTCATTTATAGTCACTATGTAAACAAGCAAAGTGTCAGGAATAATGAGCATTTTAAACTGTGAAATAGATGGCACTTGGCTAAAAAAGAATACTCTAAGCACCATAACCACTGAAGACTGCTGTAGTGGTTATGGTACCAGGAGTGCCCTTAAAGTAAGTAGATAAACTATTTCAGGACAATTCACAACTTACCTGGGTCCTGCAGGGTGTCCACGGAGAGTGGGCTCATTGGCTGAGAGTGTCTGCGGATCACCCTGCAGCACCCGGCTTCACAGGCACGTGCCCAGCGAAACCATTTAATAAGAGCACACTGCCATGATGATTGATGCTTGGTTAATATAGATTCATCTCTCACTGCTCCTTCTCAGTTGATTTGTGAGATGCACAGAATGTTTATACTGTTACTGTTAATATTTATACTATGTATTTATTTTGCAGTTCCCTGATTGGCCCATTTTGCCCTGGTTTTGTTTGTCTGATTTATTTCCTAAACCTTTTCTTGTTACCAGAAACTCTCAGCAGCCATACTGCCATATGGTTGAAACTTGGTATTTTAAAAAAATTTTTTTCTTTGGATGGAACAAATTTCTCTCTGTGTCTAATATAGGGCATTGGAGTCCCCCTCAGGCATGCACGAGACCTAGGGTCGCACAATGAAGGACGAATTACCCAACTCTGACATTTATACGCTAGGCTCTCCATGTTTAACACAGAGATTTCTGTTTAAAGGCAATGATGACAATATTTAACCCCAATGATGGAAAGGAAAACCGTTTCACCTCAAAACTATATTTATATTATACTTAATATAATGATCATTTCATCAAGAAGGGAAAGGAAATTGATTATGTGTTAAATGAAGTAAATGTAAAGAAATAAGAAAATCATTCCTACGTTCAGTCTATGACAGGATCCTTCAGCCATATACACACACATTGGGTCAGACAGTGTATGAATGTGACAGTTATTGGGTCAGACGGTGTATGAATGTGACAGTTACAGTGTTTGAATGTGACAGGTATTGGGTCAGACGGTGTATGAATGTGACAGTTTTTGGGTCAGACGGTGTATGAATGTGACAGTTATTGGGTCAGACAGTGTATGAATGTGACAGCTATTGGGTCAGACAGTGTATGAATGTGACAGTTATTGGGTCAGACAGTGATTGAATGTGACAGTTATTGGGTCAGACAGTGATTGAATGTGACAGTTATTGGGTCAAACGGTGTATGAATGGTACAGCTATTGGGTCAGACAGTGTATGAATGAAACAGTTATTGGGTCAGACAGAGAATGAATGTGACAGTTATTAGGTAAGACAGTGTATGAATGTGACAGTTATTGGGTCAGACAGAGTATGAATGTGACAGTTATTAGGTCAGAAGGTGTATGAATGTGACAGTTATTGGGTCAGACAGTGTTTGAATGTGACAGTTATTAGGTCAGACAGTGTATGAATGTGACAGTTTTTGGGTTAGACAGTGTATGAATGTGATAGTTATTGGGTCAGACAGTGTATGAATGTGACAGTTATTGGGTCAGACGGTGTATGAATGCGACAGTTATTGGGTCAGACGGTGTGTGAATGTGACAGTTATTGGGTCAGACAGTGTATGAATGTGACCGTTATTGGGTCAGACAGTGATTGAATGTGACAGTTATTGGGTCAAACGGTGTATGAATGGTACAGCTATTGGGTCAGACAGTGTATGAATGAAACAGTTATTGGGTCAGACAGAGAATGAATGTGACAGTTATTAGGTAAGACAGTGTATGAATGTGACAGTTATTGGGTCAGACAGAGTATGAATGTGACAGTTATTAGGTCAGAAGGTGTATGAATGTGACAGTTATTGGGTCAGACAGTGTTTGAATGTGACAGTTATTAGGTCAGACAGTGTATGAATGTGACAGTTTTTGGGTTAGACAGTGTATGAATGTGATAGTTATTGGGTCAGACAGTGTATGAATGTGACAGTTATTGGGTCAGACGGTGTATGAATGCGACAGTTATTGGGTCAGACAGTGTATGAATGTGACAGTTACAGTGTATGAATGTGACAGTTATTGGGTCAGACGGTATATGAATGTGACAGTTATTAGGTCAGACAGTGTATGAATGCGACAGTTATTGGGTCAGACAGTGATTGAATGTGACAGTTATTGGGTCAGACAGTGATTGAATGTGACAGTTATTGGGTCAGACAGTGATTGAATGTGACAGTTATTGGATCAGACGGTGTATGAATGTGACAGTTATTGGGTCAGACGGTGTATGAATGTGACAGTTACAGTGTTTGAATGTGACAGTTATTGGGTCAGACGGTGTGTAAATGTGACAGTTATTGGGTCAGACGGTGTATGAATGTGACAGTTATTGGGTCAGACAGTGAATGAATGTGACAGTTATTGGGTCAGACGGTGTATGAATGCGACAGTTATTGGGTCAGACGGTGTATGAATGCGACAGTTATTGGGTCACACAGTGATTGAATGTGACAGTTATTGGATCAGACAGTGTATGAATGTGACAGTTATTGGGTCAGACGGTGTATGAATGCGACAGTTATTGGGTCAGACGGTGTATGAATGCGACAGTTATTGGGTCACACAGTGATTGAATGTGACAGTTATTGGATCAGATGATGTCACTGCGCTGTGCAGGAAGTGAGGCACGGAGGACCATAGAGATGTTTTCAAACACCATGTGACCCAAGGTTTATGTATATGGCTGAAGAATCCAGTCATTTACTAAAGGTAAGAATTAGGGTTTTTTCATATACTTAATTTAACAAATAATCTATTTCTTCTCAAAACTTGATAAAAGGATCATTATTTAAAAAAAATAGTGCTAAGGTGACAGCTGTCCTTTAAACTTTCTAAGTCGTTAACAATTCTTACAATGACAGATAATCACTGGCAGCAGGGATATCACTATTTAACCTGATATTTCTTTCACAAAGGAATACTAATCGAGGATATAGTGAAGTCATGTCTACAATGGAGAAGAGAGGGGATGATTAGTTGCATATTGTGGCTTTTGGATGAGGCCAGTTAGGGCTTTAGTTTGTCTTTACGACATTCCACATACTATAGGGTTGGAATGATTTGTGACATGATTCTTAGATTTCTGTGTCACGCCAATTCTGAGCTTTTCCTCATTTAGCGCCAAGAAACATGCCCAGAGCTATGCAGGGTGTTCGGAGACTCATGCCAAGTCATAGAGACATTTAATTTACAGCTCGGGGACAGACTCTGGTAAAAGATACATCATTACTTAACTGTAACAAGGGAGACTCAGGTGCCCCCTCCAGCATTGCTTACCGTGAATGTACCACATAAATGAAGGTGTCTAGTTATCATAAGAGTTCTGATTCTAGGGCAAAGTATTAAATTAAAGTACTTATTATAAATGGTCACTTCAATACTATGGTACTTGCAGCACATTCAGAATTCGATCACAGAATTGCTCCTATTTTTTTTAATGAATCTAATTCTAAAAGTCTGGATTCTTACCTCTGGGAAGTCATCATTCAGACCAGAGACTGAGGCCTCCATCATCTGTAAGTACATCCGCAGGGAGCGGACCTGTTCCTGAACCTCTGTCCTCCACAACCTCCATAATTCTCTGTTATACTGCCTAAAAAACAGCAAGTGGACAAGTAAGAACCTACCTCTACCATCAATGCTTGAGACACGACTACATATCTACATGTCTACATGGATGACGCCTCTGTAGCCCATTAACAAGTCTGTTGTCCAGTCATTATAAGTGAGCACAACCACAGAAGAAAGAGGGGTAGGTGGAATATCAGTACTTGTAATTATAGTATGTGGCTGCTGAAACTTCCCAAAAACCAGAGTCTCTTCTTTTCTGGTGGTACGATGAGTGTAAATAGTAGGATCAGGGATCAGCGCCTGTGATGGAATTCCCACACTCAGAGCGATATGGAGGAGGGGAGGAAAAATATACGGATATAGTGTAGTATGTTATGATCTTAAGTCATAGTAAATGAAGGGAAAGGAATTGCACTTACAATTTTCTGGAGCTTATACTCAATTCCACATATGTGCGCCTGGATGGTATAATCCCCGTCTATGGATATGTAGACGGTCCTTGGATGTCCTCAAAAGGGGGTCTCCATAGATAGTAGGGTATATCTCCTTTCCAATGGCAGTGGGCCCATATTCGAATAGTTGGTGATATATATAAAAGAAGATAGAAACACAAAATAGTGCTCTCTGGATGATACAAAATACAATGATAAATGATGGATGTATGAATGTGACAGTTACAGTGTTTGAATGTGACAGGTATTGGGTCAGACGGTGTATGAATGTGACAGTTATTAGGTCAGATGGTGTATGAATGCGACAGTTATTGGGTCAGACAGTGATTGAATGTGACAGTTATTGGGTCAGACGGTGTATGAATGTGACAGTTATTGGGTCAGACGGTGTATGAATGTGACAAGTGAAGAGCAAATGGGATATTGCTCAATATATGTTGGCGTAGGTGGTATGATCCCCACCAAGGATATCACTCCTGGAGTCCTCCAGTGGGGGTGTTGGAGAGAGTTGAAAGGAATAATATTTAAAAAAACATAAAACAGCCTTAAAAATACTAACCGTGTTTCTCCTGCAAAGAGGCTTTATCAAAGTGTCCCATTAACTGCCACATTTTGATGGCAGTGCCTCTTTGCATGAGAAACGCGTTAGTGTTTTTAAAGCTGTTTTATGTTACTGATTTTTTGTCTCCAATATAGATAGCCCATTTATGCTATTGGAGCCTCCAAGCCTATCCTTTTATTCTATTTTATTTTATTTTATAATATTATTCCCTCCACTCTCTCCAACACCCCCACTGGAGGACTCCAGGAGTGATATCCTTGGTGGGGATCATACCACCTACGCCTACATATATTGAGCAATATCCCATTTGCTCTTCACTTGTGAGTATACCTCCATCTTTTATCATTTTATTTTGTATCATCCAGAGAGCACTATTTTGTGTTTTTATCCTCTTTTTTATATACCACCAACTATTCGAATACCGGCCCACTGCCATTGGAAAGGAGAGATACCCTACTACCTCTGGAGAGCCCCTTTTGAGGACATCCAAGGACCATCTCCATATCCATAGACGGGGATTATACCATCCAGGTGCACATATCTGGAGCTGTGTATAAGCTCCAGAAAATTGTAAGTGCATTTCCTTTCCCTTCATTTACTATCACTCAAGATCCTAACATACTACACTATATCCATGTCTTTTTCCTTCCCTCCTCCATATCGCTCCGAGCGTGGGAATTTCATCACAGGCGATGCTCCCCGATCCTACTATTTACACCCACAGAAGAAAGAGGTTTTACAAAAGATCTGGACAGGTGGTATTAACCAAAAGTGTCATTCATTCAGCCACACCAGACACTTGTATGAGGTTAGGGCTTGTTTATTAGTAAAAAGAGCCATGTCTGTCACCTGGACAGAGACAGTCAATTATACACAGACACATAGCAATATGAATATTAATTATAATTACTGAGGAACCTCTCTATCATACACAAGGAAAATTATTACAAGACACGATAAGGCAGGCACGATACCCCGCTATGTGTGATTCTGCCTTCCATTGAATCACTATAAAGTAAGACTTGTAGTACCCAAATTAACTTATTTAATCATCTTGTATCTAATGCATTGGGATCAACATCCTAATCTTCTCTCCTAATCCTTTCTTAACCAATTAACAAAATGTAGTTAAAATGTCATGCTGTCCTGGCAAACATCTCATTAACAGGCTGAGTGTGTCTGTGGGATAATAATAGGACCAACTATCGAAACAAAGAGAAAGTGACAGTATAGTCAGTGTTACAGTATAATAAGTGTTACAGTATAGTCAGTGTTACAGTACAGTCAGTGTTACAGTATAGTCAGTGTTACAGTATAGTAAGTGTTATACGTTCTAGGATGGAATAGTAAGTGTTACAGTATAGTACGTGTTACACATTGTAACGGACCGTTTTGCACAAAAGGGGTAAAAACCGTTTAGGCGATCGTCCCCCTTTCCAGAGATGCAGGCACAGCTATTGTAGAACACCAAACTCACGAACCGCCAATAAGTGAATGCTCCAAACTCCCGAACGGCATACAATATAACACTCCAAACACACGAACTGGAACCATACGAATCACTGCTAGCAGACGAATAGGAAAAGCATCCAAGCGGCTTACACCCCTAGCAATCAGTCTCTATCAGCATACAGTAAATCTCCCCAAAGATGAGACAAGGCTCCGTGTTGAGGGTCAAGCAGTGGTCTGTTTAATGAGGGCTACCTGCCCAGTATTTATGCAGGTCTCCCACCTGGTGGACACTCCCCTAGGGGACCAAATGGGAGACTGTGACAAAGGACAGACAAGTTGACAAATAGGACACACAGTCACAATATATTCCCACAATGCATCCTGGCTTCCTCCCCTCTGCCTTGGAGATAATTGAGAAGTAATTCAATTATCTCCCAAGACAAAGGCAAATCGCCATTATGCACGTGGGGATACTAACACACAAATTACTATTAAAATACACTATGTGAGCCACATAACATTAAAAGCATACATTTAACATATCCCCAGATAGCTCAGGTCTGAGCGCACATTATTAAGCGAAAGGCGCTCAGACCACACGAATACAGTTTAATCGCCATGGAGCCAAAGTCTTTACACAGTCAGTTTCATGCGAATGGGCTCCATGGGATTCCTATCTGGGGTATAACACATTCAAACAAAACTACCGAACAACGGGCCGTTCGTGCACTTTCACCGAACAAGAAGGGAGGTCAGCAGCTTCAGCGGTGTTCGCGCAAAACTGTGTCCGATTTCAGTTCCAGGAATTAAACGTCGAACACCGCTGTGCGTTCGCATGTTTAAAATGGCCGCGACCTCGTGTTTGTGATACGAATGGCGGCCACCCAGCATTCGTCAATTAAGCTGCGGTTAACTGCAGCTTCAGGGAGGTTAATTGCCGGCACACTCCAGCTCCCAGGTGGTCCAGTCATTCGTGCGGTTGTACCGAACACAAGGCAGAAAAGCACGAATAAAGCTTTTCTGCAGGCGAAACAAAGTCTTTTAACATGGGGCCATAGTCCAAAGGCAGCAGGCGAGCAACCAGGCTTCTCCAATGCAATGTGGCGAGATTGCTCTCGTCACACACATTGTAGGATGTATAATAAGTGTTACAGTATTGTGAAGAGACCAATCTCGCCACATTGCATTGGAGAAGCCTGGTTGCTCGCTTGTTGCCTGCAAAGACATGAAAGCCAGGTCATTTGGTGCTTGCCCTGTTTGAGCTTGATACCCCAGATAGCTATGTCATGGAGCCTATTCGTATAGTAAGTGTTACAGTATAATAAGTGTTACAGTATAGTCAGTGTTACAGTATAGTCAGTGTTACAGTATAGTCAGTGTTACAGTATAGTAAGTGTTACAGTATAATAAGTGTTACAGTATAGTCAGTGTTACAGTATAGCCAGTGTTACAGTATAATAAGTGTTACAGTATAGCCAGTGTTACAGTATAATAAGTGTTACAGTATAATAAGTGTTACAGTATAGTCAGTGTTACAGTATAATAAGTGTTACAGTATAGTCAGTGTTACAGTATAGTCAGTGTTACAGTATAATAAGTGTTACAGTATAATAAGTGTTACAGTATAGTCAGTGTTACAGTATAATAAGTGTTACAGTATAGTCAGTGTTACAGTCAGTGTTACAGTATAATAAGTGTTACAGTATAGTCAGTGTTACAGTATAATAAGTGTTACAGTATAGTCAGTGTTACAGTATAGCACAGTGTTACAGTATAATAAGTGTTACAGTATAGTCAGTGTTACAGTATAATAAGTGTTACAGTATAGCACAGTGTTACAGTATAGCACAGTGTTACAGTATAGTCAGTGTTACAGTATAGTAAGTGTTACAGTATAGTCAGTGTTACAGTATAATAAGTGTTACAGTATAGCACAGTGTTACAGTATAATAAGTGTTACAGTATAGTCAGTGTTACAGTATAGTCAGTGTTACAGTATAGCACAGTGTTACAGTATAGTCAGTGTTACAGTATAGCCAGTGTTACAGTATAGTCAGTGTTACAGTATAATAAGTGTTACAGTATAGTAAGTGTTACAGTATAATAAGTGTTACAGTATAATAAGTGTTACAGTATAGTCAGTGTTACAGTATAATAAGTGTTACAGTATAATCAGTGTTACAGTATAGTCAGTGTTACAGTATAATAAGTGTTACAGTATAGCCAGTGTTACAGTATAGTCAGTGTTACAGTATAATAAGTGTTACAGTATAATAAGTGTTACAGTATAGCCAGTGTTACAGTATAGTCAGTGTTACAGTATAGCAAGTGTTACAGTATAGCCAGTGTTTCAGTATAATAAGTGTTACAGTATATTAAGTGTTACAGTATAATAAGTGTTACAGTATAGCACAGTGTTACAGTATAATAAGTGTTACAGTATAGTCAGTGTCAGTGTTACAGTATAATAAGTGTTACAGTATAGCCAGTGTTACAGTATAGTCAGTGTTACAGTATAATAAGTGTTACAGTATAGCCAGTTTTACAGTATAGTCAGTGTTACAGTATAGCAAGTGTTACAGTATAGCCAGTGTTTCAGTATAATAAGTGTTACAGTATATTAAGTGTTACAGTATAATAAGTGTTACAGTATAGCACAGTGTTACAGTATAATAAGTGTTACAGTATAGTCAGTGTTACAGTATAATAAGTGTTACAGTATAATAAGTGTTACAGTATAGTAAGTGTAAGTGTGACAGTATAATAAGTGTTACAGTATAGTCAGTGTTACAGTATAATAAGTGTTGCAGTATAGCCAGTGTTACAGTATAATAAGTGTTACAGTATAGTCAGTGTTACAGTATAATAAGTGTTACAGTATAGTCAGTGTTACAGTATAGTCAGTGTTACAGTATAATAA
>OW240915.1:331530179-331626806 GCA_933207985.1 Pelobates cultripes
GACCTCGGTCCCATCTCTACCGGCCACCTGGGGTTCTTCCCAGAAAATATCCACAATGTCTTCCCAGCTGAATGGGTCTGGTTCTGGCTCTGTCACCTTGCTGTCCTGCTGAATCTTCTCAATGGAGTGGAAGAGATCTCGGTAGTCCTGCTCCAGTTCCCACTCCAGGGTTGCTAGGTGAGTCAGGTCTTGCTCAATGTCGTGAGTGTCGTCCCAGTCATACCTGCTCTCCCTCCACTCCAAGAGATCACTGAACCGGGCTTGTGTAGAGCTCCCAAATTCAGGCTCTGAAAAAGCCTCCCATAACAAGCCAGGACCATCAAACTCCTCTCCCTCTGGCTTGTCATGCTCAGCTGTCCAGGGCAGGTACTGTGCCCCATACCACCAGAGCGCCTGGTAGGCATCTTCCAGCCAAATCTCCTGCCATACCCAGTGCTCCAATTCCTTCACCCATTCATCCAGGGGCTGCTCTCCCAGGAAGGGCATCCGCAGGGCCACTTGCTTCTGCAACCGCTGCTCTTCACTGGGAGACTCTCACCCCGCTGGTACTGTACATTATCCAGGGCCTGGTACCAGATGCCTTTCCTTAATGCATCCCGGCCATCCAGGTCCTCCTCCTCGTATGACACTGCTGGTTCCATGCTGTTGCTGTCAGGGTCGCTGTACTCAGACATGCGTTGCCCTCAAATTGTAAATCCACGGAATGGTGTCTCCTGTAGCTGTCCTGTAGTCCGTGGGAACGATCCCGCCGCTTGCCACCAATTGTAACGGACCGTTTTGCACACAAGGGGTAAAAACCGTTTAGGCGATCGGCCCCCTTTCCAGAGATACAGGCACAGCTACTGCAGAACACCAAACTCCCAGACTGGATACAAAATAGCACTCCAATTCCCGAACTGGAACCTCCCAAATAGCTGCTAGCAAGAAGGGAGGTCGGCGGCTTCAGCGGTGTTCGCGCAAAACTGTGTCCGATTTTAGTTCCATTAAAATAGAGGCGAACACCGCTGTTCATTCGTATGGTTTAAAATGGCCGCGACCTCGTGTTCGGGATACGAACGGCGGCCACCCAGCGTTCATCAATTAAGCTGCGGTTAACCGCAGCTTCAGGGAGATTAATTGCCGGCACACTCCAGCTCCCAGGTGGTCCAGTCATTCGTACGGTTGTTCGGTAGATTGAAACTACCGAACAACCGGCAGAAAAGCGCGAATACAGCTTTTCTGCATGGAAAAATAAAGTCTTTTAAAAGGGGGCCATAGTCCAAAGGCAGCAGGCGAGCAACCAGGCTTCTCCAATGCAATGTGGCGAGATTGGTCTCGTCACATACAGTATAGTCTGTGTTACAGTATAATAAGTGTTACAGTATAGCACAGTGTTACAGTATAGTCAGTGTTACAGTATAGCACAGTGTTACAGTATAGCACAGTGTTACAGTATAATAAGTGTTACAGTATAGCACAGTGTTACAGTATAGTCAGTGTTACAGTATAGTCAGTGTTACAGTATAATAAGTGTTACAGTATAATAAGTGTTACAGTATAGCCAGTGTTACAGTATAATAAGTGTTACAGTATAATAAGTGTTACAGTATAGCCAGTGTTACAGTATAGTAAGTGTTACAGTATAATAAGTGTTACAGTATAATAAGTGTTACAGTATAGCCAGTGTTACAGTATAGTAAGTGTTACAGTATAGTCAGTGTTACAGTATAATAAGTGTTACAGTATAGTCAGTGTTACAGTATAAGTGTTACAGTATAAGTAAGTGTTACAGTATAGTCAGTGTTACAGTATAATAAGTGTTACAGTATAAAGTGTTACAGTATAGTCAGTGTTACAGTATAATAAGTGTTACAGTATAGTACAGTATAGTTACAGTATAAAGTGTAAGTGTGACAGTATAATAAGTGTTACAGTATAGTCAGTGTTACAGTATAGTAAGTACAGTATAATAAGTGTTACAGTATAGTCAGTGTTACAGTATAGCCAGTGTTACAGTATAGTCAGTGTTACAGTATAGCCAGTGTTACAGTATAGCCAGTGTTACAGTATAATAAGTGTTACAGTATAGTAAGTGTTACAGTATAGTCAGTGTTACAGTATAATAAGTGTTACAGTATAATAAGTGTTACAGTATAGCCAGTGTTACAGTATAATAAGTGTTACAGTATAATAAGTGTTACAGTATAGCCAGTGTTACAGTATAGCCAGTGTACAGTATAATAAGTGTTACAGTATAGTAAGTGTTACAGTATAATAAGTGTTACAGTATAGTCAGTGTTACAGTATAGTAAGTGTTACAGTATAATAAGTGTTACAGTATAGTCAGTGTTACAGTATAGCACAGTGTTACAGTATAATAAGTGTTACAGTATAGTCAGTGTTACAGTATAATAAGTGTTACAGTATAGCCAGTGTTACAGTATAGTCAGTGTTACAGTATAGTCAGTGTTACAGTATAGTAAGTGTTACAGTATAGTCAGTGTTACAGTATAGTCAGTGTTACAGTATAGCACAGTGTTACAGTATAATAAGTGTTACAGTATAGTCAGTGTTACAGTATAGTGTTACAGTATAGTCAGTGTTACAGTATAGCACAGTGTTACAGTATAGTCAGTGTTACAGTATAATAAGTGTTACAGTATAGTCAGTGTTACAGTATAGCCAGTGTTACATTATAGCCAGTGTTACAGTATAATAAGTGTTACAGTATAGTCAGTGTTACAGTATAATAAGTGTTACAGTATAATAAGTGTTACAGTATAGTAAGTGTTACAGTATAGTCAGTGTTACAGTATAGCACAGTGTTACAGTATAATAAGTGTTACAGTATAGTCATTGTTACAGTATAGTCAGTGTTACAGTATAGTCAGTGTTACAGTATAATAAGTGTTACAGTATAGTAAGTGTTACAGTATAGTCAGTGTTACAGTATAGCCAGTGTTACATTATAGCCAGTGTTACAGTATAGTCAGTGTTACAGTATAGTCAGTGTTACAGTATAATAAGTGTTACAGTATAATAAGTGTTACAGTATAGTAAGTGTTTTTTTTTGTGTTGTATAACTGGCAAATAAATAAAGATATCTAGACATTTTGCAGTATCAATCTATAATTTACATGGTGTTGGGTTATATGTATATTATGCTAATGAAGAGAGACCTTGTTACTCTTAAAAAATACATTTCGGGAATTTTCCTTTTATTCTTGTGCATAATTGGCTTCTTATTTTTTTATATTTCAAAGCTGTTTATTAGTTGCAGCAATAAGATACCATGTACTGGGCACGCAGGTCCATATAAGATATGAGTTATCAACACATAACTGCGGCATTCAAACAAAATATAACGGGCACGCAGGTCCTTGCGAAATTCCAGTGATCAACAATTAAACAATGTTATATTAGTAATCAGAAGCTTAGGGTAACTGTGTACTTCGAGCTGGTTTAGTCAATATGTTGCTAAGATTGCTATCATGAATTGGGATAATGATAGGTCGTGGACTGAGTTCGGCTTATTGGAGGTTTTTCATATCAACTGTCTGAGGCATTGGATTGTGCTTCGTGGGAGGTACAAGGGTGTTGAAAGGGCGTCCATGAGCATGTAATAGGTTATGCTCGGATATGCTGTCTTGTTAGTCGAGTGTGTCCTATTGTGTCCAGCAGGGCTATTAGAGGTTATCTCCTTTTTAGCTAATTAGGTAATAAGTGCATGTCCGATTTCTTCGGGGCGGTTTAGTATTGAGGTCTGTTTGAATTGGCTTCTTATTTCATTATTTTTAAAGTTATTATCATATGTTTAACCCCTTAAGAACCAAACTTCTGGAATAAAAGGGAATCATGAGATGTCACACAAGGGGTTAAATCTCAATTTATATATGTATTTTGATAATATTGTGTCCCCTAGTAACCAGTCAAGGGTATTACATCAAAAGTGAATTAGCTCAGCCCCTCCCCAGACTATTATTGTCCTCTCTAGACACCAATCGGTGTTCCGCGTTGTTCCCAATTACATCAAACTGACATTGAAAAATAAATAAAAGTGTATTGAGACATCTTCTCACCCTGCATGAGAGGGTGATTCAGTTAGGAATATGTTTTAATAAGAAGAGAGAGATAAGATCTCTCGCATCGATTACTGTAATTCCCTCCTAATTGGTCTCCCCAGAAGTTGTACTGCCACCCTACAATCTGTGATGAGCTGCCCTGAGACTTTTCCGTTCAGCTGAAGTGGTGGAATGGAACGCATATGCGTTCCACGCGCAGACCGATGACGTCTTCCTGAACCGCCGATAGGTGGAACGCATATGCGTTCCACGAAGAAAAACGGAAGTCCATATATGGCCATAAGTTAATGAAGAAACTGCGGACAGGTGACCTCAGTGTCATTGATTGGCGGAACGAACGGAAACAAGACAGGGGGATCTTTAAAAGTAATGTTGGACATTTGATACTTTGTAATGTTTATTTTTTGCTGCTACAATTATATTTTAATTCATTTTCTCCTGAGGAAGTCTATATTAAGAGACAAAACGCGTTGAGCTGTGTATTGCTGCTTATTATTCCTGTCTCCTATCCAGCTGAAACAGAGGGACACATAGACTTATTGATGGGCATTTTTATCTTTCACTTTTTGTGGGTGTGTTAAATTAAAGTGTCATTTTATATTTTAAGCATTACTGTACTATGTCCAGTTTTTTTCTTTTTGGCATGTATCCTGGGACATTGAGGATGTCTGTGGCTGAATATTTAAAGAAACCTTGATGGGCTCAAAATATCCGTATATCTTGTGAGTGTATTATTATTACCAAGGGGCCACTTTTCATCATATAGTGTTGCCCTATGAATTTTTCTCTGCCTTTATTTTTTAGGTCTATCTTATATTTTATATGTGATGAGCTGCCAGGCTGATCTTTCTCTCCTGTCGCTCCTCTCACACCTCACCCCTCTGTCAATCCTTACACTGGCTTCCTGTACCCTACATATTAACCCTTACCAACTCTAGCCCCTCTTGCATTTCTTCAGATTCATAGGTATGTCCCCTCTCGGTCTCTCTGCTCTACTGGTGACCTTCTCCTGTCTGCTGTTCGCACCCTTACTGCAAGTTCTGTAGGACTTCTCACGGGCGACTCCTTTCCTTTGGAACAGCCTGCCTACCCCTGTCAGACTTTCCCCTAGTCTTCAATCCTTTAAGAAGTCCCTCAAATCCCATCTTTTCAGGATTACTTATGGCCTCCAAGAGTAACTTTAATCTCTGAAACCTTCCTCTTGCTCTCTCCTATAGGGCCACACTCCAATTCTGCTACTTTCCCACCATGTCTATTTTCTGCCTCCCTCAATACCCTTCCTATTGTGTTTTTATACCCTGTAGCGGAGCTGCAATATTAAATCCCCAAATCTCCGCTGGTATAGAAGGTAATCCAAAGTAAAGCGCTGGAAAAGAAGGCAATATCCCAAATCCCCCAGTAACCGGATGAAACACAGTTCTGGGAGTCAACTGACGAGTTTATTCACAGCTCCAGTATTTATGTGATTCCCCATGCAAGGGGTTTTCTTAGTCACTTTACAGGGGTATTACAGTAGAGGACTACATGGGGAACTGAATATACAGAGCATTTCTCCCATCATGCATCATCCTGTTAAGTGGATTATCCCTCCGTATAGCAGAACCGGATTTTAAGACAAAAATATATAACTTTAACATTATTCGTGTGATTCTACTAACTGACCGTTCGGTAGATAGCTGGAGTCTGAGCGCACACTTGAAAATACGTGAAAGTACAGCTCAGATCCCAGCACAAATAACCGAATGCTGCACGAAACACACTTTATTTTACATTCTCATTAAAAGTACCGAATACACGGGGCGGCGTGGCCTGACCGAGCACCGAGCTGGACGCATATGAGTAGAGCTCCGTGCCGGCAGCGCTGTTTAATTAGCTAAAATGAGCAATTACCTTAGTGCAGGCTAGCCTCCACACCTTTCATGGAAAAGAGGCAGACGAAGAAACCCCTGAAGAAGGGGCCCGATCAAGGAGCCACGGTGCCAGAGCTATTTGCGGCCCAGAAGACGGCGACGCAGGGGATTCAAAATGGTGCAGAGGATTCCCGCGGAGCGGCTCGAGGGCTTTCCCGGGCTGCAGAGACAGAGGAATTGGGCCAGGGGACGGCCATGCAGATACTGGCCAAGCTGGCTGAAGTGAAAACGTTCCTGGCCGGGGACATAGGGAGAGCCACGGCGGTGCTGCAAGCAGAGCTGCAGGCCTTGGGAGAGCCTAATCAGTACAGCGGGCCCATGGGGGCATAGACCTAATCTGAGAGGGGGGAGGGGATCAGTGGGGCCGCCCAGATATAGAGTGGGGCAACTGAAGGGGGGTCCTCAGCAAGGATTCGGGATCAGACAGGGTCGTGGTATTCCCTTGGGTTTTCAGTGGGGAAGGAGCTTAGATGGCATTAGACGGAGAGGTTAGGGGGCCTAGGACAGTATGCTCGTAAGAGCAGGGTTCGCAGGAATGGCTGCTCAGATGGGGAGGGGGGGAAGGGGCTGACCCCGGGGTAGGTAGGGGCAACTCTCGGGGGGACCGATGCGGTACAGTTAGGGCGGTTTGGTTGTCAGTTTCACTTGGCAACATGAGGGCGAAATACCCATTGTTCGGGGGCCAAGACACGCAGTACGAGGAGTGGTAGTCAGGTAATATAGAGAGACAGCGTTGCTAGGAAGGTTGTGGCCTATGGGACCTCATCTCATCCGAGTGTGTGGCACGAGTGGGATGACGACACATATACCCCAACGAGGTCTGGCGGGAGATAAGACCAGACGTTATGTTTTTCAGGTTTTGGGTGCAAATTTTTCGTACCTGTTATTCTTTTTTCTGGAGTCCTGGGCGGGTTGGTCGGGGGGTGGTGGGAAGGCGGTGGGGGGATGGAGCGGCGTATGCTGTTTAGGGAAATGAAGCGGACAGGGCGGACATTGCCTTTATCCAGGAGACACATCTCCCGAAACCTGTGCAGCTGCGACTCAGGGACCATTTGTACACAGGCTCATATGAGTCCCGGGCGGGCAGGAAACGGTGTGGGGTAGCTATATTGATTAGGAAGAGTTGCCCCTTATGAGTTGATTCCACTGATGTGGACGCTGAGGGACGCTACGTGAGAGTGACAGGGACCCTCTACTCCCACAAATAATACACTAGATAATAGCAATGAATATACCTATTATTCCGCCCGCACAAGACCTATTCACGGATAGATATGTTTCTAACCAATGCCTCGGGGTTCGCGAGAGCCACGGCCACTTCGGTGGGGCCTATAACGTGGCCCGTTCACGCGGCAATATCCCTTACTCTGGGGAACCTGTGCGGGGCCTTCCCCTGGACATGGAAACTCAATGCTTTGCTGCTGAGGGATCCGGACCTAGTGGCGCAGGTATATCAAGAGATCAGGGCGTACTTTGAGACCAATGCCACTCCGGATGTCTCGGCGAGCGTCGTCTGGGCAGCGCATAAAACGGTGATCAGAGGGGTTCTAATTAAGTTGGCCACGAGAAAGAAAAAAACAAAAGGTGGAGGCCCTCACACAATTACTAGCGAACCTTAAGCAGTTAGAGCATATACACCAAACGCGCCCTACGCAGGATACCTGGAGAGCGGTGGAGGGGGGGAGACGGGTAGATGACGCAGCTAGGGCTCTGACGTGGACCCGACGGACCTTCTATGAGAAGGGGAATAAAATGGACACGCTGCTAGCCAGGACCCTGAGACAGCAGCGCACTCATATAACGACAATTAGACACCAGGACGGGTCCCTTAACACAGCGCCCCGAGACGTTGCGGCGGTTTTCACGGAATATTGAAAGACATTATACGACCACTCCCCCGGGGACAGAAGGGAGAGCACTAGCGGGGAGGAGCACTTACAACAGTTTTTGGGAGGCTTACAGTTACCGAAACTACCGCGGGAGGCGGCAGAGGGTCTCGCGGCTGAAATCACCGAAAGCGAAATAGATAAGGCGATCTCCGGATGTACACTATTCAACGATTTTTGCATAGAGGGAACGCCAACCTGGACATGTCCTTGGCCACTATCGTCTTATTGCCCAAACCAGATAAGGACCCCCTGCTGCCAGGCAGTTATAGGCCCATTTCCTTAATTAACCAGGATATGAAGATCCTGGCCAAAATCCAGACTGACAGACTCGCCCCCTTCCTTACGCATCTCATCGATGCAGACCAGGTAGGGTTTGTGGCGGGTAGACAACTATTCGAGAACACACGCTGGAACATTAGCCTCATCTGTAAGCAGGTCACCACTAAGACACCGACACTGATTGTATCTATCGATGCCAAAAAGGCTTTCGATCGAGAGAAATGGCCCTATCTGTTCTATCTGCTTTCCCACTTAGGACTCCCCGACCCGTACATTAGAGTTGTGAAGGCTATGTACAGTAACGTGAGAGCGCAGGTTCAGATCTCGGGTGCGGCCCCTGTACCCTTTTGCCTGCACAACGACACTAGACCTGTCCCTGTGGTGAAAGCCACCTCGCCACTGGACATTGGAGAGGCCTGGCTGCCCGCCTCCTACCTGCTGACTATGGCCCCTGATGAATTTGTACTTTGGAATGCAATATTTGGGCATGTGGTATTTTATATTGCTGCTACTGGCCCTTTAAGGGCCATCTGTGGACATATGACTTTTTAGGAACAATATCAAGACTTTGTAGCAGATTACAGTAAGGATGTCTTTTATATTATGTATGTTTCTGTGTGTTCGGCTAAATTGTATATGTATATGCAGCATTCCCCTGATTGTTTGGTAGAATCACTCCATTCATTATATTGAGTGAAACTACCGAACAACCAGACCACCCAGGAATAAGTGTGCCTCCAATTACCGTTTGCAACAATGTTGCAAACGGGTAATTGGCAATCTATGTAATGTGTGGTTTTGTCCTCTGGGTGGCCGCCATTTGGGAATCGAACACGTGGCGGCGGCCATCTTAAACTCCCGAACAGCGGTGTTTTGCCGTCGAGTGTCTGGAACTAAAATCGGACACTTGACTAGGCAAACACCGCTGAGACCTCCAGACTTCCATGAATTTGTGTGGAAACTACCGAATGACCCGCCGTTCGGTAGAAAGAACCCCACGAACAATGGAATTCGTTTAAACCCTCCCCAGGCTCTATAACCCAGGCAATTTGTGTGTTTTCATTGCCTTTTCTGTGACCGACTGCAGGGCCAAAATACAGGGAACTATTTTCGGATACTTTTGCCATGCAGTCGGTCAAAACTTTAACCCTCCATAATTCCCGAACCCCTGGTCCGATCTGGGTGATTTTTGGATATGTGTCTCACCCAGATCAGGGCTACCAGGGGATGTAACATGTTTAGGGGTACATCCAGTATCCCAGGGAATTTGTGTCTGGACTAATGGGATTATGTGTCACACTAAGGGGAGGAGATGTGTGGGAGGTAACTGGTACATTATTGGCTGGGGTACTAATTGTTGTGGATCCCTCCCTTGCATGGGAGAATGTCTTAAATGGAGGTTGTGTGAATAAATCTTCAGATTCTGCTTAACCCTTAAAACGAAATGTCGTCTCGTTATTGGGGGAATTGGATTGAATGCTGACTGCCAGGAGTGTAACCCTTTCATATGGTTTTCCTGTTCGGATATTTCCAGTGTTCATGTGTTCCCAGTTCGGGAGATCGGTGCTTACAGTAGCTGTCAGTGTATCTGGAAAGGGGAATATCGCCTAAACGGTTTTTAACCTCTGGTGAGCAAAACGGTCCGTTACATTCCCCATTATTGTTTGTCATGGCTTTGGAGCCGCTGATGCAGGCAATTCGGCAGGACCCCAACATACAGGGGTTAGAGTGGGGGGGAGAGAGTTTGTGGCAGCGGCATATGCGGACGATGTCCTCTTGACGTTGACGGATCCGGTGGGGTCCATGGCGGCCTTGGGGGAGAGGTTGCGGGAGTATGGGGAACTCTCGGGCTATCCAAATCCAGCGCCCTCCCGATCAGCATGACCCAATCTCACATAGAAAACATACACCGTACATACAACATACAGATGGAGCAAGAGGCCCTTAAATATTTGGGGATAAGCCTTACTGCGGATCCGGGTGCCCTGTACGCCCGCAATTTTGCGCCCTTGTGGAGAACCATATTCAAAGACTTAGAAACATGGCTAGATAAGCCCATATCGTGGATAGGCCAAATCCACGCTATAAAAATGAATGTCCTCCCTAGGATACTGTTTATGTTCCAGGCAATACCCATACACTAGTCGAAGGCCCAATTGGCACCAATCCAACAAGCTATTGGTCGTTTTATTTGGCAAAATAAAAGACCACGGGTTTCAAGATATGTCCTGTACCACTCTAAACGGAGAGGGGGCCTGGGACTTCCGAATTTGTTTTTCTACTATTTAGCGGCCCAAATGTCCCAGCTGGCGCTCTGGCATTCACCACTAGATGAGCGGAAGTGGGTGGAAATCGAGACGCTCATGTCAGGGATAGATCTACCCCAATTTGTCATGTGGACCCCAAGGGAGAATAGACTCCTGACTAGGACAGCATGCCCTGCGGTGGCGAATTCCCTCAGGTTGTGGGACAATTATGGGACGAAATATGGGTTGGCGTCCTCCCTGTCTCCCCTGGCGCCCATCTTACGTAATAAAGCTTTTTATCCAGGCGTAGAGGTGCGAAATTTTCGGAATTTGGAAAGGGAGGCCGACTAAGGACTCCTCTCTCTTCTCTATCCTTTTTCTTGTTTCTTCTTGTTTCTCTGATCCCCTCTTGGGGGATTTGGATTTGGCCTAGTAGAGAGTGCCAGCAGCATATTCCACATGCACCAGATGGAGGCAAGACGGAAGGGGGCTGAACCTAGTAGTCGGGAGGGTAGACGACAGCAGCCTGGTAGTCTTGCACTCGAGGGTGGGTACATTCACTGGTGGTGCATAGGATAAAGGAGAGGGCACACATTACAGCGGCTATACAACTAGGCATATATATGGTATAACCGTGGCGGTCGGTGACACTTAGCCTTGGAGCTACCCCACCTCTGGGACCTATTCTGGGGGAAAAGGGATTAGCTTACGCTATTGTATGGGCGCTTCTGTGAAAGCTAAAATGTATTTGCTATGTCACTGTTCGTGTCACGCAAAAATAAAGAATAAAAAAAAAAAAAAGTACTGAATACACATTAGGGAGTAAATTACCGAAGGACCGATGCTCCTGAACGGCCTGGAAGTCAAGCGGTGTTCGCGCCGTTGAGTAGCCGATTTTAGTTCCAGGCGCTCGACGACCAAACACCGCTGGGCTAACAAAGGATCCAAGACGGCCGACCGCTGCGTGGTCGGTAGCTGAATGACGGCCACCCAGGAAAGCACTTAACCACCAATTGCTACAATGTTGCAATCGGTTAATGGGAGCCACATGACCCTCTGTGTGTGGGCTCCCATTCGGTACTTTATTCATTTCACGAACAGTGTGTAAAGTCACTGTTCATGAAACTACCATATGAATGCTAACGGCTTTTGGCCGTTAGCCTACGAATACTCTCTATTGCAAAAATACACGAATACATTCATACACTCAATAAAAGCAGCTTTTACAGACAACCTAGGTTTGCCACAATGCTCCCCCAGAACAGTCTGATCCCAATGGATTGGCTTGGGAATGTCCGGAGGAGTACTCACAGATCACTTTTCAAGGTCAGTTTGTCTGGATAACCCATCGGCGTTACCGTTTTGCTTTCCTGGGCGGTAATGAATGGTAAAGTCAAAAGGCTGCAGCGCCAAATTCCAGCGCAGCAGACTGGCATTGTCCCCAGCTACACGGTTCAGCCACACCAATGGGTTGTGATCTGTGAGTAAGGAAAAAGGTTGTCAATATAAATAAGGCTGTAACTTCTTGATGGGCCCACACCACGGCCAGGCATTCTTTCTCAATGGCGGCGTAGCTTACTTCACGGGGCAATAACTTTCCACTTAAGTAAGCTACGGGATGTTCTACGCCATCTGCTCCAACTTGGCTCAGCACTGCTCCCAATCCAAACATTGAAGCGTCTGTGTGGACAAGAAATAGTTTAGTTGGATCAGGAGCAGCAAGTACAGGTCCAAGGGTTAAAGCAGTCTTGAGTTGTTGGAATGCCTGCTCACACTCTGGGGCCCATATGACCTGTCGAGGAATGTTTTTGCGGGTCAAGTCAGTCAGGAGTTTGGCCAGGGCACTATAATTGGGTACGAATTTTACCCAGGAAGGCTAACACTTGGGTTTTTGTCCGGGGGGTAGGCCACTTAGCTACTGCCTTGATTTTAGCTGGTTCTGGCTTTTGCTGTCCACTCCCTACCCGGTGCCCAAGGTACTGCACCTCTGCCATCCCTGTGTTACACTTGCTGGGTTTTAGCGTCAACCTTGCCTCTCCAATACGGTCAATGACTGCTCCAATATGTCGCAGGTGGTCTGACCAGGTCTGGCTGTATATGGCGATATCATCCAGGTATGCACATGCATACTCCTGGAACCCGTCTAGTAGCCAATCTTCCATCCGTTGAAAGGTAGCCGGAACGTTTTTCATCCTGAATGGCATGACTCGAAACTGGTACAGGCCAAACGGGGTGACAAACGCCAACTTGGGGATGGCATCCTCGGCTAGCGGAATCTGCCAGTACCCCTTGCATAAATCTATTGTAGTGAGGTACTGGCCTCGTGCCATCTTGTCTAGCAGCTCGTCCATCCGGGGCATCGGGTAGGCACCAGACACTGTTTTGTCATTTAGCCTCCGACAGTCTACACAATGTGCCATTCTTCTTGGGTACCAGCACTACTAGCGATGCCCAGGGGCTATCGGAATGTTCAATAACTCCTAGCTGCAACATTTCCTCAATTTCCTTCCTCATATGTTCCCTGACTGCTTCAGGGATACGATATGGGGTCTGCCGCATAGGTAGCTGTCCTGGGGTCTCGACTCGGTGAGTAGCTAGCAGAGTGTACCCTGGTAAATTGGAGAAAGCCTTAGCCGCATGTAATGGATCACCTGGCACCCCAACTGGGTACCTCCATTGATGGATGCTCCTAGCGCTTCTTGAGGGCTCCAAGCACTCTAGTCGACACCACAACCACCGCAAGCAGAACCTCTCTTCCTTCCGAGCGAAGCAGGAACAAGCTCTTAAAAGAGCTTAGGAGTGATTATAGCAAGGGATTATGCAGAGCATAGCAATCCCTTGTAGCAGATTCCCCCCAATAAGAGACAGGACTCCAAACTGAGGGTGAAGTAGAACTGTCTAAAACTTTATTTTACTTGGGACTAGCCCATATGGTCATTACATTAACATTGCTGTGAAAACTCAATAAAATTACAAACAATCAAATCATAGCAGTCAACATACAGTGACTTATTATAACATAATTAAATACTTATAAATGGGTGGGGAAGACCATAATTAACACAAAATGTCTCTCCTGCATGCAGAATTAGCAATATGCAAATCTACCGAATATGCAGATTACCAGTCTTGCTATTCAGGTAGTGCATATTACTGTTGCTACCAACAGAGGGCACTACACAAGCTCCATAGCCAAATCCATCTAGTTGGTAGCAATCCTCAGCAATACAGGAGAGCAGGCAATACATCCCAGGGGCCATAGTCACATGGCAGGAGGCTGGCAATCAGTCTTCTCCAATGCCCAGTGGCGAGGCTGGTTCCGCCACACCGCGATTAACTCCTGTACCTGGGAACGCTCCTCGGGGCTTAGCCGCTTCCCCAGCTGAACACCTGTGGAGGGCTCTGCCTGATCTTCTCGTTCTAATAAATCAGGTAGCGGAAGGTTCTCCTGATCCTCAGAGGATGAGGCGCATATCACTGCCATGTCCTCTATCCTCTCATGGTAGGGTTTGAGCATATTCACGTGGAGCACGCGTCTCTTCCCTGTCCCTGAGCAGGGGCCAATGACATAGGTGGTGTCACATCTCTGTTCCACCACCTGGTATGGGCCTTGCCAGACTGCCTGCAGCTTGTCATTGAGAAAAGGTTTTAAAATCAAAACTTTCCGTCCCACTTGAAAGCTGCGGTCCCTGGCTTCCCTATCATACCATCAGTGCTGGCGTTGTTGAGCCACCTGGAGGTTGGCCCGTACAGTCTGGGCAGGGCTGGCGCTACCTGTTAGGCGGACTAGGCAGCCGCTAAGGGCGCCCCTTGCAAAGGGGCGCCGCCAGGAGCGCCTGCCCTCCTCATGCTGCAGCCGCCCAAGCGCTCTGTAGAGAGCCTCAGGCGGCTGCAGCTTTGCCCGCCCAGGCGCAGCATAAGGAGAGGGGCTGACAGGAGGGAAACGCTCAGCGCTCCCTCCTGTCACTTCCTTACTGTAGCGTGGCCGAGCTGTGTATGGTCCGCGGGTACAGGGAGCATCTGTCTCCTGTACCCGGCTGGACTAACAGGAAGTGCACACTGAGTGTTCACTTCCTTTTAGTCAGACCGGGTACAGGAAACAAAAGCTCCCTGTACCTGCGGACTATACAGAGCTCGGCCACGCTACAACAGAGGTACGTGAGGGTGGGGGGGAGGGAATAAATTGAAAGGGAGGGGGGAATAAATTGAAAGGGGAATAAAGTGACAGGGAGGGTGGGGGAATAAATTGAAAGGGAGGGTGGGGAATAAATTGAAAGGGGGGGGAATAAAGTGACAGGGAGGGGAATTGACGGGGAGGGAGGGGGAATGAGAGTGGGAAGGGGAGAAGAGAGTGACAACGGGGGAGAAGAGAGTGACAAGGGAGGGGGGAGAAGAGAGGGACAAGCAGGGGAGAAGAGAGTGACAAGGGAGGGGGGAGAAGAGAGGGACAGGGAGGGGGGAGAAATTGACATCCATCACACCCACACACACGATGCACCCCTTACACACAAAGTCAACGTACCCCTTGCACACAGAAAAACACACAATGCATTACACACACAGACACACACACAAGCAATGCAACCCTTACACACACTGCATCCCGTACATACACAGAAACACACCTTGCAGCCCTTACACATACAAACAACGATTCACACAGTGCATTACTTTCACACATATCAGGACATCCCCCTACTTCATCCCCTGTGAACAAACTCATTGGTGGAACATGAAGTTGGACCATGGGACCCAGACCTTGAGCTGTGTAAAGGGCCCCAAAAAATGGAGCTGCTTCCCGTTCTCCCAGAACATTGATTTTTGTGACCACAGTTACAAACAGCCTCCAGAGAGCCTGTTCTACACCAGACCAGTGGAGCCAGACTGCAGCTAGAGCCATCATCATCCTCATCTGGTTGTAAGTAGGCAATCTAGTATATTATTCGTGGCACTAATCTCTAATTTACCTCACATTAAAGAAACACTATAGTCCCCAGAACCACTGCAGCTTAATTTAGGGGTTCTGGTGTCTTTAGCCTGTCCCTGCAGGTTTTTAATGTAAACACGGCGGCACTGGTGTTAGTTAACATGGCAGATCATATGGGTGGGGCACTGTGATGTAACATGGGGGGGCGGCAAACTTTACTTTTGCCTAGGGCGGCAAAAATCCTTGCACCGGCCCTCGGTCTGGGTTAGTGCCTCCAAGCGGTCCCTGAACTCCAGCACATATGGTACAATGGGTATCCCATCTGCGCTACTTTCTCCCTCCCAATGCTCCCTAATTAAATCTAAAGGCCCTCGCACCCTTCTCCCAAACAGTAGTTCAAAGGGGGAAAACCCAGTAGACTCTTCGGGTACCTCTCTGTAGGCGAATAGCAGATGGGGTAGAAATCGCTCCCAGTCCTTATGAGCCTCTCCAAAGTCCCATTAAACCTTTCACATAGCCTATTAAACTGAGGGTGGTACTCGGAATTTAGATAGGCTTAATGCCACATATTTTCCATAGCTGGTGGGTTACTTCGGCCTTGAATTGCGTACCCCTATCCGATATGATCTCCTGGGGGAACCCTACCCGGGAGAAAACTTTCATTAATGCTTCGGCCACTGTCTCGGCGTGGATATTGGAGAGGGCTACTGCTTCGGGGTACCAGGTGGCGTAGTCTACTACGGTCAAGATATATCTCTTGCCGGAGGGACTGGGTTTTGGTAAGGGTCCTACTATGTCCACGGCCACTCTACTAAACGGTTCTTCTATGATGGGCGGTCACCCCTCTTGCCTACTCGTGGACAGATGTTGCATGTCTGGCAGTACTGCCACACATCTTTGGATATACCTGGCCAGAAGAAGGCGTGGGTTAGGCGGTATCGGGTTCTAGTCATACGCAGATGCCCAGACAAGGGGATGTCGTGCGCGATCCTAAGGAGTTCCTGACGATATTTCTGGGGTACTACTAGCTGTCTAGTAGTCACCTTTACAGATCCCCCCACTACCCTTTCAGCAATATGGTACAATTACCCCTTTTCCCAGGCATACCGCTCCCCCTCTAATCCAGCCTGGTCTGAGGTCACCGTATCCCTGTATACTTTTAACGTAGGGTCTATCTTAACCTCTGCCTCAAATTCAGTCAGGGTATCCCAGGTAACACGTGTCGTAAGGGTGTCATTGTCTCTTACCTGAACCTCAGAGTGCGTGGCTGGAGCTGTGGTGCAAGCCTGTTGCCTTGTGGTTACTGGGTGGGCCTCTTGGAGTGGAGCTTGAGGTATAAAAGCGGAAGTCATTCGGCCCAGGTCGTTCCCCAATACAACATCTGCCGGAAGCTTTTGCATCAGGCCCACCTCTACCATCCCTTCCCCCACACCCCAATTCAAATGTACTTTTGCGGTTGGTAATCTGTATACCGCTCCCCCTGCTACTCGCATGGCTATGGATCTGCCGGTGTGTGCCGAGCCCGGAACCAAATGAGGTGCTACCAGAGTCAGAGTGGCCCCCGAATCCCGGAGCCCTTGGATTTCTTTCCCTTCCAAGGTTACAGACATCACATTGTGTAGTATTCCTAGGGGCTCTTCCGTATGATTAAATAATATCTCCTGAGTTGCTGGCTCTGCTTGGTAGTGGTGGGCGGCTGCACTTGGTGCATGGGCTCCATGCTTGACGGCTCCGGTTCTGGGTACACTCTTTTGCCATGTGGCCCCACTGCTTGCATGCATGGCACTGGATAATTAGCTCTGCCATTATATTGGGATGGTGGAGTGTGTCCTCCCAGGGTTGGCCGGAATGGGGTTGCTGTGGGTGCAGTAGCAGTAGCTGTAGGAGGTTGAGTGGCGGGTCGAGGATACCCTCTGTTGAGGTTACCGTGATGCCTCCTGGCGTCATAGTGCTGGTCTGCTAGTCTTGCAGCTAAAAGTACCGAATACACATTAGGGAATAAACTACTGAAGAACCGGTGCTCCCGAACGGCCTGGAAGTCCAGCGGTGTTCGCGCCGTTGAGTAGCCAATTTTAGTTCCAGGTGCTCGACGACCAAACACTACTGGGCTAACAAAGGATCCAAGATGGCCGACCGCCGTGTGGTCGGTAGCCGAACGACGGCCACCCAGGAAAGCACTTAACCACCATTCGGTACATTATTCGTTTCACGAACAGTGTGTAAAGTCACTGTTCGTGAAACTACCATATGAATGCTAGCGACTTTCGGCCGTTAGCATACGAATACTCTCTATTGCAAAAATACACTAATACATTCATACACTCAATAAAAGCAGCTTTTACAGACAACCTTCAGATGTTACACAGTAGGACCTAAAGTGGCTAGGTTTGCCACATACCCCACCTTCTCTAGACTGTAAGCTCGTCTGAGGAGGATCCTCATCTACCTATTGTTCCTGTTGCATTTTGTTATTGTCTAATTTGGTAAATTCCTCTTTTATTGTAAGCTGGCTCTATATAAATACCAATAATAATAATAATAAGAAGAAGTAATTTTTCTAACACACGTTTATTGATGAAATAAAAAATACTGTTTAGTATCTTGGTTCTTTTTCTCTTTTTTTGTTCAGTGATATTTAAGAGTGTAAACCCCTGAGATGCTTAAACAATCCATCTAAACTTAAGGATTCCTTTCATGTTTTCCAAACTAGGTAACAGTATCCAATGCCGGTCTGCCATTGCAAAGCTAGGAAGGTGCTTGATGTACGCAATAGAATTGGACGGTGGAGCAATGGAAGAAGGTTGCCTGTTCTGGTGAATCATGTTTTCTTTTAGATCATGTGGATGGGCCGGGTGATTGTGCGCCATTTATCTGGGTAAGAGATGGCAGCAAGATGCACTATGGGAAGAAGGCAGGCCGGCGGAGCCAATTGTAGCATAGCTGCAATATTAAAATCAATATCTCCGCTGGTACACTGTAGAACATCAAAGAGAAGTGCAGTGTAGCAATATAATCCCAATTCCCCAGTAACCGGACGATACACAGTTCTGGGAGTCAACTGATTTTTATTCTGCCACAGCTGGCTTTTATGCAACTCCTCATGCAAGGAGTTTCTTAATTTACATTCCAGGGGTTTCCCACTGGTGGACCTGGTTGGAGATAGGGAACAAAGTAACATTTCCCAGACTCCTCCTCTGTACCTGGGAGATAATTGAGTAAGAATTATCTCCCAGGTACAGAAAATATACAATATTTCAAACCCTCATAACACACATTAATATTAGTCAGAACTTCACGAAAGATAGCAGGGATCTGAGTGCACACTCTGTTGAAATATCACTCAGTTCTGTTTGGTAGATTAGGAACGCCATTCGAGTAAAGTTTAGACCGGTCAACCACGAGGTTAAACCCCAAAATAGTTCCAGATGGTTTTAGACTTTGACCGGTCTTCTTTCGGGAGTATTCACCATTAAAATAACGAAGGGAACTGTTCGTGCAATAGGAGGTCGTGTGCCCTGTGTTCGGTAGTTGATTTCATACAAATGCCGCTCTTTATCGGTGAAGGGTAATGAACACAGAAAGGGATGGAAGTTCAGCGATGTTTGCGCTGTTGAGTGTCTAATTATAGTTCCATGCACTCGACAACCAAACACCGCTGTCTGTTCGTGAACAAAGATGGCCGCCGCCACAAGTTCTATCATACAAACGATGGTCACCCATCCGACCACTTGCGGTAATTGGAGGCACAAGACACCCCTGGGTGGGCTCACTGTTCGATAGTTGGTTCGACTGATGAACAATATATCTTTAGTCTGTTCGGGCACCCCAAATTGTCGAACCAACTCAGTCTTTAATACGAATAGGTGGCTGGTTCTGCCACAGCAATGTTATGCTCTGGGCAATGTTCTGCTGATTAATCTCGGGTCCTGACATTCATGTGGATGTTACTTTGACACGTACCACCTATCTAGAGATTGTTGCAGACCCTGTACACCTCTTCATGGCAGTGGTGTCTTTTAATGGCAGGGGCTTCTTTTAGCAGGATAATGAACCCTGTCACACTGCAAAAATTGTTCAGAAGTGAGGAGCATGACAAAGAGCTAAACATGTTGCCTTGTCTACCAAATTCCCCAGATCGCAATCTGATTGCGATTCTGTGGGATGTGCTGGAACAACAAATCTAATACATGGAGGCCAATTTGCAGGATTTAAAGGATCTGCTGCTAATGTCTTGATGCCAGATACCACAGGATATGGTCTGAGATTTTGTGGACTTCATGCCTCAACACATCAGAGCTGTTTTGACAGCATGAAGGGGCCCTACACAATATTAGGCATGTGGTTTTAATGTTGTGGCTGAGCAGTGTACAACAGACAAGAGGTCACTCATTGAGACTGGAAGAAAGGTGTTTTCACTTACAGCCGTGGAACAATAAAGATGTAGAATTCTGTACCTAGCGGCTGTCTTATCATATTCTGTAAATAGTTTTTTTGGGAAAAAAACAAATCATTCAAGTATGTAATTAATATTTATGTGAACAGGTTGTTGAGTTAAGGAGAAATCTGATTGCCATTACGAAGTCTAGAAGGATATTTCCCCCCTTTTGTCACATAATTGTCAATTGCTACAAACTAGGTATTTGTTTGTTTGTTTTTACTTCATTTTGCTTGACAATATAAACAGATGAGTTTAAGGTTGAACTTGATGGACTGAACCTTTTTATAACCTAGATTATTATGTAAATATAGTAATCCAGGCTCACTACTCCCTGCCCAGTGGATCCATCGTTTACCTTTGCTGATCGGCTGGTGATATCCCGACACTGATCCCTGAGGAAGGCAGATTGAGAGAAAGACCCTGAGGAAGAAAGATAATGACAAATATTACTAATTCTCTCCTGCCATCTGGTGGAAGATGAATGGAATATCTGAAATCTCCTGAATACACAGACACACATATAAAACTGGTTTTAAAGAAGAGAAAGCCAGGTTTACATCTCAAATTCCACCAATAGGACAACCCAACAATGTGTGTAAATCTACTTCAACTTATACATTTCATTCCCGGGGCTACTAAAGGCAGACGTACAGTGTATGTATAAACATGACGGTTCTTTACTGGGTATGAAAGTGCATATCAACAGCTGTGGTAGGACTAAACTAATGTACCGCCCCAGCAAGAAGGAAATAACTCCTCCTTAAATGAAGAAGGATAAAGAAGGATGAAGGAAGAGCAGATGGAGAATTAGTTAGATTTAGGAGACGAGGGAGATAGATGTAGGAAGATGTAGTGGAGACAGATGTGAGACAATGCAGATAGATGTAGGAAAACATAGTGGAGATAGATGTAGGAAGATGTAGTGGAGATAGATGTAGGAAGACGTAGTGGAGATATATGTAGGAAGACGTAGTGGAGATAGATATAAGAGACAATGTAGATAGATGTAGGAAGACGTAGTGGAGATAGATGTAGGAAGACGTAGTGGAGGTAGATGTAGGAAGACGTAGTGGAGATAGATGTAGGAAGACGTAGTGGAGGTAGATGTAGGAAGACGTAGTGGAGGTAGATGTAGGAAGACGTAGTGGAGATATATGTAGGAAGACGTAGTGGAGATAGATATAAGAGACAATGTAGATAGATGTAGGAAGACGTAGTGGAGATAGATGTAGGAAGACGTAGTGGAGATAGATGTAGGAAGACGTAGTGGAGGTAGATGTAGGAAGACGTAGTGGAGGTAGATGTAGGAAGACGTAGTGGAGATAGATGTAGGAAGACGTAGTGGAGGTAGATGTAGGAAGACGTAGTGGAGATAGATGTAGGAAGACGTAGTGGAGGTAGATGTAGGAAGACGTAGTGGAGGTAGATGTAGGAAGACGTAGTGGAGATAGATGTAGGAAGACGTAGTGGAGGTAGATGTAGGAAGACGTAGTGGAGATAGATGTAGGAAGACATAGTGGAGGTAGATGTAGGAAGACGTAGTGGAGGTAGAGGTAGGAAGACGTAGTGGAGGTAGAGGTAGGAAGACATAGTGGAGATAGATGTTGGAAGACGTATGGAGATAGAAATAGGAGACAATGTAGATGTAGGAAGAGGGAAGTGAAGCTGCAGATATTGTTGGCGGCTTCCCCATAATTTTGTACCATACACGGATTTTACTCTAACTAATAGATTTTTCGGTAGTTTAATAAAATTGATTGGTTATATTATCTCTCACTGATCATGTTATATATTGGTTATATTGCCTCCGATTGGTCATGTTATATATTGGTAATATTGCCTCCTACTGGTCATGTTATATTTTGGTTATATTACCTTTCATTGGTCATGTTATATATTGGTTATATTGTCTCCCATTGGTCATGTTATATATTGGTTATATCACCTCCCATTGGTCATGTTATATATTGGTTATATTACCTCCCATTGGTCATGTTATATATTGATTATATTCCCTCCCATTGGTCATGTTATATATTGGTTATATAACCTCCCATTGGTCATGTTATATATTGGTTATATTACCTCCCACTGGTCATGTTATATATTGATTATATTCCCTCCCATTGGTCATGTTATATATTGGTTATATAACCTCCCATTGGTCATGTTATATATTGGTTATATTACCTCCCACTGGTCATGTTATATATTGATTATATTCCCTCCCATTGGTCATGTTATATATTGGTTATATAACCTCCCATTGGTCATGTTATATATTGGTTATATTACCTCCCACTGGTCATGTTATATATTGATTATATTCCCTCCCATTGGTCATGTTATATATTGGTTATATTACCTACCATTGATCATATTATATATTGGTTATATTACCTACTATTGATCATGTTATATATTGGTTATATTACCTCCCACTAGTCATATTTATATATTGGTTATATTGCCTCCACTGGTCATGTTATATATTGATTATATTACCTACCATTGATCATGTTATATATTGATTATATTACCTCCCATTGATCATATTTATATATTGGTTATATTACCTCCCATTGGTCATGTTATATATTGGTTATATTACCTACCATTGATCATGTTATATATGTGGTTATATTACCTCCCACTGGTCATGTTATATGTGGTTATATTACCTCCCACTGGTCATGTTATATATTGGTTATATTACCTCCACTGGTCATGTTATATCTTGATTATATTCCCTCCCACTGGTCATGTTATATATTGGTTATATTACCTCCCACTGGTCATGTTATATATTGGTTATATTACCTCCCACTGGTCATGTTATATATTGGTTATATTACCTCCCACTGGTCATGTTATACATTGGTTATATTACCTCCCACTGGTCATGTTATATATTGGTTATATTACCTCCCACTGGTCATGTTATATATTGGTTATATTGCCTCCCACTGGTCATGTTATATATTGGTTATATTGCCTCCCATTGGTCATGTTATATATTGGTTATATTGCCTCCCACTGGTCATGTTATATCTTGATTATATTCCCTCCCACTGGTCATGTTATATATTGGTTATATTACCTCCCACTGGTCATGTTATATATTGGTTATATTGCCTCCCATTGGTCATGTTATATATTGGTTATATTGCCTCCCACTGATCATGTTATATATTGGTTATATTGTCTCCCACTGGTCATGTTATATATTGGTTATATTACCTCCCACTGGTCATGTTATATATTGGTTATATTACCTTCTATTGGTTATGTTATATATTGGTTATATTGCCTCCTACTGGTTATGTTATATATTGGTTATATTGCCTCCCACTGGTCATGTTATATATTGGTTATATTGCCTCCCACCGGTAATGTTATATATTGGTTATATTGCCTCCCACTGGTCATGTTATATATTGGTTATATTACCTACCTTTGATCATGTTATATATTGATTATATTACCTCCCACTGGTCATGTTATATATTGGTTATATTACCTCCCATTGGTCATGTTATATATTGATTATATTACCTCCCATTGGTCATGTTATATATTGGTTATATTACCTTCTATTGGTTATGTTATATATTGATTATATTACCTCCCATTGGTCATGTTATATATTGGTTATATTACCTTCCATTGGTCATGTTATATATTGGTTATATTACCTTCTATTGGTTATGTTATATATTGATTATATTACCTCCCATTGGTCATGTTATATATTGATTATATTACCTCCCATTGGTCATGTTATATATTGGTTATATTACCTACCATTGGTCATGTTATATATTGGTTATATCACCTCCCATTGATCATGTTATATATTGGTTATATTGCCTCCTACTGGTTATGTTATATATTGGTTATATTGTCTCCCACCGGTAATGTTATATATTGGTTATATTGGTTATATTACCTCCCATTGGTCATGTTATATATTGGTTATATTACCTACCATTGATCATGTTATATATTGGTTATACTACCTCCCATTGGTCATGTTATATATTGGTTATATTACCTACCATTGGTCATGTTATATATTGGTTATATCACCTCCCATTGATCATGTTATATATTGGTTATATTGCCTCCTACTGGTCATGTTATATATTGGTTATATTGCCTCCCACTGGTCATGTTATATATTGGTTATATTACCTCCCACTGGTCATGTTATATATTGGTTATATTACCTCCCATTGGTCATGTTATATATTGGTTATATTACCTCCCATTGGTCATGTTATATATTGATTATATTACCTCCCACTGGTCATGTTATATATTGGTTATATTACCTCCCATTGGTCATGTTATATATTGGTTATATTACCTACCATTGATCATGTTATATATTGGTTATACTACCTCCCACTGGTCATGTTATATATTGGTTATATTACCTACCATTGATCATGTTATATATTGGTTATATTACCTCCCACTGGTCATGTTATATATTGATTATATTACCTCCCACTGGTCATGTTATATATTGGTTATATTACCTCCCACTGGTCATGTTATATATTGGTTATATTACCTCCCATTGGTCATTTTATACAGGGAGTGCAGAATTATTAGGCAAATTAGTATTTTGACCACATTATCCTCTTTATGCTTGTTGTCTTACTCCAAGCTGTATAGGCTCGAAAGCCTACTACCAATTAAGCATATTAGGTGATGTGCATCTCTGTAATGAGAAGGGGTGTGGTCTAATGACATCAACACCCTATATCAGGTGTGCATAATTATTAGGCAACTTCCTTTCCTTTGGCAAAATGGGTCAAAAGAAGGACTTGACAGGCTCAGAAAAGTCAAAAATAGTGAGATATCTTGCAGAGGGATGCAGCACTCTTAAAATTGCAAAGCTTCTGAAGCGTGATCATCGAACAATCAAGCGTTTCATTCAAAATAGTCAACAGGGTCGCAAGAAGCGTGTGGAAAAACCAAGGCGCAAAATAACTGCCCATGAACTGAGAAAAGTCAAGCGTGCAGCTGCCACGATGCCACTTGCCACCAGTTTGGCCATATTTCAGAGCTGCAACATCACTGGAGTGCCCAAAAGCACAAGGTGTGCAATACTCAGAGACATGGCCAAGGTAAGAAAGGCTGAAAGACGACCACCACTGAACAAGACACACAAGCTGAAACGCCAAGACTGGGCCAAGAAATATCTCAAGACTGATTTTTCTAAGGTTTTATGGACTGATGAAATGAGAGTGAGTCTTGATGGGCCAGATGGATGGGCCCGTGGCTGGATTGGTAAAGGGCAGAGAGCTCCAGTCCGACTCAGACGCCATCAAGGTGGAGGTGGAGTACTGGTTTGGGCTGGTATCATCAAAGATGAGCTTGTGGGGCCTTTTTCGGGTTGAGGATGGAGTCAAGCTCAACTCCCAGTCCTACTGCCAGTTCCTGGAAGACACCTTCTTCAAGCAGTGGTACAGGAAGAAGTCTGCATCCTTCAAGAAAAAACATGATTTTCATGCAGGACAATGCTCCATCACACGCGTCCAAGTACTCCACAGCGTGGCTGGCAAGAAAGGGTATAAAAGAAGAAAATCTAATGACATGGCCTCCTTGTTCACCTGATCTAAACCCCATTGAGAACCTGTGGTCCATCATCAAATGTGAGATTTACAAGGAGGGAAAACAGTACACCTCTGAACAGTGTCTGGGAGGCTGTGGTTGCTGCTGCACGCAATGTTGATGGTGAACAGATCAAAACACTGACAGAATCCATGGATGGCAGGCTTTTGAGTGTCCTTGCAAAGAAAGGTGGCTATATTGGTCACTGATTTGCTTTTGTTTTGTTTTTGAATGTCAGAAATGTATATTTGTGAATGTTGAGATGTTATATTGCTTTCACTGGTAATAATAAATAATTGAAATGGGTATATATTTGTTTTTTTGTTAAGTTGCCTAATAATTATGCACAGTAATAGTCACCTGCACACACAGATATCCCCCTAACATAGCTAAAACTAAAAACAAACTAAAACTACTTCCAAAAATATTCAGCTTTGATATTAATGAGTTTTTTGGGTTCATTGAGAACATGGTTGTTGTTCAATAATAAAATTAATCCTCAAAAATACAACTTGCCTAATAATTCTGCACCCCCTGTATATTGGTTATATTACCTCCCACTGGTCATGTTATATATTGATTATATTACCTCTCACTGGCCATGTTATATATTGGTTATATTACCTCCCATTGATCATGTTATATATTGGTTATATTACCTCCCATTGATCATGTTATATATTGGTTATATTACCTCCCACTGGTCATGTTATATATTGATTATATTACCTCCCACTGGTCATGTTATATATTGGTTATATTACCTCCCATTGGTCATGTTATATATTGGTTATATTACCTCCCATTGGTCATGTTATATATTGGTTATATTACCTCCCATTGGTCATGTTATATATTGGTTATATTGCCTACCATTGGTCATGTTATATATTGGTTATATTACCTCCCATTGGTCATGTTATATATTGGTTATATTACCTCCCATTGGTCATGTTATATATTGGTTATATTACCTACCATTGGTCATGTTATATATTGGTTATATTACCTCCCATTGGTCATGTTATATATTGGTTATATTGCCTACCATTGGTCATGTTATATATTGGTTATATTACCTACCATTGGTCATGTTATATATTGGTTATATTACCTCCCACTGGTCATGTTATATATTGATTATATTACCTCCCATTGGTCATGTTATATATTGGTTATATTACCTACCATTGGTCATGTTATATATTGGTTATATTGCCTCCCATTGGTCATGTTATATATTGGTTATATTACCTCCCACTGGTCATGTTATATATTGGTTATATTGCCTCCCACTGGTCATGTTATATATTGGTTATATTACCTCCCACTGGTCATGTTATATATTGGTTATATTGCCTCCTACTGGTCATGTTATATATTGGTTATATTACCTACCATTGATCATGTTATATATTGGTTATATCGCCTCCCACTGGTCATTTTATATATTGGTTATATCGCCTCCCACTGGTCATGTTATATATTGGTTGTATTACCTCCCACTGGTCATGGTATATATTGGTTATACTACCTCCCACTGGTCATGTTATATATTGGTTATATTACCTCCCACTGGTCATGGTATATATTGGTTATATTACCTCCCACTGGTCATGTTATATATTGGTTATATTGCCTCCCACTGGTCATGTTATATATTGATTATATTCCCTCCCATTGGTCATGTTATATATTGGTTATATAACCTCCCATTGGTCATGTTATATATTGGTTATATTACCTCCCACTGGTCATGTTATATATTGATTATATTACCTCCCATTGGTCATGTTATATATTGGTTATATTACCTCCCACTGGTCATGTTATATATTGGTTATATTACCTCCCATTGGTCATGTTATATATTGGTTATATTACCTCCCACTGGTCATGTTATATATTGGTTATATTACCTCCCACTGGTCATGTTATATATTGGTTGTATTACCTCCCACTGGTCATAGCATATATTGGTTGTATTACCTCCCACTGGTCATAGCATATATTGGTTGTATTACCTCCCACTGGTCATGTTATATATTGATATTACCTCTCACTGATCATGTGATGTGATTTGAAGTTGGTAACGGATTCTATTATTTTTTTATTTCTCTCTCTTTGTTTTTAACTTTTTGACCTGCAATATGTGTTGGTTGTGGAGCCATAAAAAACGATTTAATTATCTTCCTCAGGTGGAAAAAACTTTATTCAGCTACCCACCGCTGTATGAAACAGAATAGAAATGTACTGTCCAGTGCCCTGTTGAAGAATTAGAAATTAACTTTTAATATATTGGCTAAAAAGGCTAGAATAATATCGAGTAACACAAAATCAATCCAAAGAAGGAAGGGGAAGGGGTAAAGGGAGAGAAATACATTTACAAGAAAAAGTATGTGAACCCTTTGGAATGATATGGATTTCTGCACAAATTGGTCATAAAATGGGATCTGATCATCATCTAAGTCACAACAATAGACAATCACAGTCTGCTTAAACTAATAACACACAAATAATGAAATGTTGCCATGTTTTTATTGAACACACCATGTAAACATTCACAGTGCAGGTGGAAAAGGTATGTGAACCCTTGGATTTAATAACTGGTTGAACCTCCTTTGGCAGCAATAACTTCAACCAAACGTTTCCTGTAGTTGCAGATCAGATGTGCACAACAGTCAGGAGTAATTCTTGACCATTACTCTTTACAGAACTGTTTCAGTTCAGCAATATTCTTGGGATGTCAGGTGTGAATCGCTTTCTTGAGGTCATGCCACAGCATCTCAATCGGGTTGAGGTCAGGACTCTGACTGGGCCACTTTAGAAGGCATATATTCTTCTGTTTAAGCCATTCTGTTGTTAATTTACTTCTATGCTTTGGGTCATTGTTCTGTTGCAACACCCATCTTCTGTTGAGCTTCAGCTGGTAGACAGATGGCCTTAAGTTCTCCTGCAAATTGTCTTGATAAACTTGGGTATTCATTTTTCCTTCGATGATAGCAATCAGTCCAGGCCCTGACCCAGCAAAGCGGCCCCAAATCATGATGCCCCCACCACCATACTTAACAGTTGGGATGAAGTTTTGATGTTGGTGTGCTGCGCCTTTTTTTGCCACACATAGTGTTGTGTGTTTCTTCCAAACAACTCAACTTTGGTTTCATCTGTCCACAGAATATTTTGCCAGTACTGCTGTGGAACATCCAGGTGCTCTTGTACAAACTGTAAACGTGCAGCAATGTTTTGTTTGGACAGCAGTGGCTTCCAATGTGGTATCCTCCCATGAAATCCATTCTTGTTTAGTGTTTTACGTATTGTAGATTCGCTAACAGGGATGTTAGCCTTTGCCAGTGACTTTTGTAAGTCTTTAGCTGACACTCTAGGATTCTTCTTCACCTCATTGAGCAGTCTGCGCTGTGCTCTTGCAGTCATCTTTACAGGATGGCCACTCCTAGGGAGAGTAGCAGCAGTGCTGAACTTTCTCCATTTATAGACAATTTGTCTTACCGTGAACTGATGAACAGTATAAATAGGGCAATGTAAATTTTGGTTCGAAAAATGCAGATTCAGTTTATTTAAACTAACAGCATTTAGGGATTCTGCTTACAAGCTACACAGAGACCTTAAATAATTATGATGGTGTATTATAACTGCAGTCTTTTCGAAATCAGGTTTATTCACCGGTTATTCGAAAGGCCAAAACCGAACGGAGCACAAACAGAACATTTGGACATTGTTCCGAATGTGCCTGAATTATGATGTTGTTTTAATATTTTTGAATGAGCTTTTCAAATGATAAAACCCTCAAAAGGGGCAAATCAATATCCATTATATGCGACAACTCTCGAACAAAGAGAAAAAATAAACGAATTCGCAAAAACTTGATAAAAATAAAAACCCCAATTTGCCTGCACACTACCCGAAATACCTATCTAAATTTAAACAGCAGAAAGTCAAACCTCATCCTACAGGAACACTTGGCCTTACTGCTTCCAGACAAAGGGCAAAATCTTGGTATTACATATCTATCAGCCCTTACTAGGGCACACATGGGTAGTGCGGCAGCACCAGTTCACATTTTGCTAAGCTTTTTAATGGTGATTTATGAGGAATTTGTAGGAGAGTCAGTACCGGTTTTTAAAGTGAGATTATTCGTTGCAGTTGGAATTCTTTTTTCAGCATTGTGGCATTCAGGGAAGTGGACTCAACAACAGCCCTACTTCTGTTCTACTTCCTTTTTTTAATTTACGTTTTGTTCTAAATGTATTACTTTGTGGCCTGATTCTGTATATTTATTATACTATAATGTTTTTCAGCTGAGCGCCACTTGCTGGAGATCTGAAGATTTCATCTCAGATTCTTTTTTAAATTGATTGAGATTTTGGCAACATTTCTGGAATTGAATACATTTTGTTTATAAAGCATTTCTGCTCATATTCAGCTTAGTGAAACAGCTGTGATCAGTATATAGCTAGGTAAGGGTTACTGCAGTACCCAGAGAGTCTAAATGTTGATTTGAACATGGTATGATTTCTATAATATATCTGCTATTTTATATATTTTTATATAATATTTATTAGTATTTTTATAAATGTAATTTTTTTTAAAAATATTTTTTCAATTTTATAACTTTTTAACCTTGTTATTATGGATTACTTCTCATAAAATATTTTTGATTCACTTTATATACCTTTCCAGTTATTATCCTACATAATATCACTCTATATAATGTCACCATTATTCTTATGAATTACATACAATTCTCATATTAATTGTCATCTTTTTCTACTAGGAATTTATGATTGCCCATTTTTTTCTTTTTGATATCTCGTGGATATTTTATGTTTGTTTTTTATTTTAATGTTCGTCTGTATTCATCTGTGGTAACGGACTTATGATAGTGGAACACAGGATGCGCTGCCAGATATAGCCCCAAAGGGAGACATAGAACGCAAACGAAGATATCCACGACCACAGGTGATTATAATTGTATTAACACAATTCGATTAGACGCAGAAACGGCAGGAACTACAAACCACACGTTTAAACGCAGACCAAGGAGATCAAGCTTCTACTTTCACTTTCCCCTGAGGAAGTCCTGTTCAGGACGAAACGCGTAGGACGGAGAGGACAAGCAGGCACCTTCAATTTGATTTTATATACTGTACTTTGTTGATTTTTTTTTTAATTTAATTTTTTCGGCTATTTGCTAAGCACATCCTCTGAACAGAAGGAACTACTACATTGGGACAACTGAGTGCTTGAAAGGCTGAATTGTAAAGTCAATCTTGTGAGAGCAATCTGAAATAAAGTACATTCAAATGTTTTTATTGGTGCACTGTGTTTGTATCGCTCTATATTTTTATGAAAGTTGAAAAGGACGTCATTTGAGCTCCTCCATACTCTACCAATTTATGTACGCCTACTACTTACAACTATCTTGTAAGTGCATTATTGTTCCATTAATGGTGTTTTAAACATACCACACCATTTTTGGTTTTCTGCGTTCTTCCATATTTTGAGATTGTATTGCTTGTATTTTATGAAGAAGATTTGAGGGATCTTCTTACAATCTATCATATTGTCTGAATGGGTCATTTTATTTTATATACCTTTACCCACTGGGGAGCACGTGTGTTATATTATACTTGTTGTATTATTTGTATTTATTAGAAAATCTGTAAATTGGGACAGAATTATACAGAGCTTCGTAGGTGGACACAAACTTTAGATTGAGTTTGATTAATACAGGATGGCTTAACCTTATCATTAGTTTGGAGAATGGATGGATTTTATACTTCAAACTGTGCCAATCGTGTATGTGTTCTGCCAAGCTTTGTCAGATACAGCCAGTGCTCCACCTATAACATATCCTGTTTGTGCTCGCCTTTAGTGTGTGACACAGGGCCAGATTAAGAGCCCAGTGGGCCTGGTGCTGACAATTATGACGGGCCTAATTACAGAATCATATCGACCAAAAACAGTAAAACACTCCCAAGCGTCATGTATATGATGAAGATGGTGCTGGAGAGATAGAAAACAGCAGCTATAAGAAAACACATACCCTAGGCTAATCTCTCTCTAATTTATGTTTTCATCTTTTAAGTAAATCCATAACCCCTAACAGCAGTGTCCAGTAAAGCAGGAAGGTAAAAGGGTGTGCCATTGGCATAAATCACATAACCTGCCAAAAGGGGCGAACATGCCCAAAAAGAGGACATGTCTGCCCAAAGAATTAGAAGGCCAGCCTGGCATGAATGCATGTCAGGCTGCCTGCCAATCATGCAGCTGGCCAACTAAGGGCATACTATGCAGACAGCACCCTGAGCTTGGCATAAATGCATCTAATGATGCACTCACTCAACGCTTTCTAAGGACTGTCCCCTAGCACTTGCTGGTCCACTTGTCTCCTTACCTTCTTACTAGCAGGCAGAAGCTCCTGGTAGATAGTCGGGAACAGAGAAAAGCTGTATGTAGTGTAGAAGAAAGGGAACATGCCACAGTGTTAGAGAGACCAAAGTCATCATTATCTTAAAGGATCACTATAGGGTCAGGAACACAAACATGAATTCATGACCCTATAGTGTTAACACCACCATCTAGCCCCCCTGGCCCCCTCATGCCTCCATAAATATAGCAAAATCTTACTATATTCAAACCTGAAGCTGTAACTCTGCATGCTGTTAGACTCATAAAAACAAGGAGTCTGCTGACATCATCAGAAGTGGTGGCCTGATCCAATCACAGTGCTTCCCCATAGGATTGGCTGACACTGACAAAGAGGCAGATCAGGGTCAGAGCCAGCATGATTCAAACACAGCCCTGGCCAATCAGCATCTCCTTATAGAGATGAATTCAATTAATGAATCTCTATGAGGAAAGTTCAGTGTCTGCATGCAGAGGGAGGAAACACTGAATGCTTGGATGCATTTTAGGCAGCCATGACCCAGGAAGGATCTGTAACAGCCATCTGAGGAGTGGCCAGTGAAGTTATCACTAGGCTGTAATGTAAAGACTGCATTTTCTCTGAAAAGACAGTGTTTACAGCAAAAAGCCTGACGGTAATGATTCTACTCACCAGAACAAATTGAATAAGCTGTAGTTGTTTTGGTGACTATAGTGTCCCTTTAACTATATTCATTGTCAGACAGTCCACACAAGTTTTGTTCCCATACATCCGTCTTAAGTTTCCACTTAAGAGTATGTGAAATGTAGTTAGGGTTGTCCACCTTTCTTGGAAAAACATACCGGCCTTACTAATTTGCATAATTAAATATGCATGGGTGACATCACATGATGTAAATCACAAGGAGTGACATAAGAGTAAATGCTGTAAAATCACCAAAAAACTACGTAGTTTGATTCTGCTGTATAGATGGATTCCTCCCAGTGCCCCCATGTCTCCCAGTGCCCTCATGACTCAGTGACCCCATGTGTCGATTACTCCAGGTCTCAGTGTTCCTATGTATCAGTGTATCAGTGTCTCAGTGCCCCATGTCTCCCAGTGTTATGTCCCCAGGTATCACAGTGTCTCAATGCCCCATGTCTCCCTGTGTCCTCATGTATCCCAGGGTCCCCATGTCACTAGGACACTAGGAAGACGGGGAGACCTGGGGAGACCTAGGGACATGGAGACACCAGTGACACTGGGAGACTAGGGGACTCTGGCTGGGACACATGGGGACAATGGGAAAATAGGGGACACTTGAAGACATGGGGACACAGACACCTGGGACACAGACACTAGAGACACTGGCTGGGGGACATGGGGACATTGAGACATGGGGGGACTGGGAGACACGGGGACACAGACACCAGGGCCACTAGCTTGGAAACATGGGGACATTGTGACACTTGAGGCACTGAGAGACATGGAGGCACTAGGAGACATGGGGACAGTGAGACACTGGCAGACTGGGGGAACTGGGAGACTAGGGGGCACTGAGACACCAGGGACAATGGCTGTCATAATGTCTCCCAATGTCCCTTAGTGTGTCAGTATATGTCTCCTTGCAGCCTTCCCCCCATCCCTTACTTCCCTGAGCTGTAGGCTGTCTCTGCAGGGTGGGAGTTGCTGTCTGGACTCTCTGTAGCTGCACCCCTGCAGATCAGTGATTATAGATAGGCAGGGAGGGATATGCTGGAACTTCCTATCCCTGCCTGTCTCCACACACAGCGACCCCTACTGGCCAGTGCTGGTATTGCAGAGTAATCTCTTGTTTATACTGAGAAAAATACCAGCATTTGTATTGCCAGTATCAGTGCAATATTGGCACCAGCCAGGCAGCCTCAAATACTGGCTGTGCCAATAAAATAAAAGCCAGGTGGAATCCCTAAGAGTTGTGTGTGAAAAAAAAAATGTAAAAAAAAAAAAAAAACTCCATCTCCAGCAGTTTCATTAGCCAGCCCAGAACAATTGTGTAATGTCAATTTCCCCTTAGAAAGACAATGGAAAGCAAGTTATGGAGCAGAATGAGAAGACAGGGTGCTTGGAAGAGGGAGAGAAAAGATGGGAAGTGAAAATAAGAAACATAGAACAGCGGGTGCAGAGGGGAATTAGTGGAGATAGAAGGAAGAGAGACTGACACAATAACAGAAGATACAGGTGGAGCTGGTGAAGTTAGAGAGGAATAGGCTGGGGCAAGGAAGATGGTCGATAGTCTGAGTAGCATGAAATGAAATCTTCCAACACAGCCATTCTGGTAGAAAGTCTTGTTCTTGATTTAGCCATTTTTAGCCAAAATCTTGTGGTTTGGTTTTCACGATTTAGTGAGTTTATTGAATAAAAGTGTGCATGAGAGAGAAGTCTGGCAATAATCACATTTTTGCCATTTTTCATTCAGCTCCCGAGTTAAGAGCCTAACACCCAATGATAACCTGGGTCACTTTTTACCAAACTCAATTCACCATTTATCTTCCTCTCCCTAATTCATTATCCAAGTTTCATTTCCCAGGTCACAATCCATGGTTCCTTTAATTCACCCTGAAGCACCATCCTGTGTACTCACCTTGCAAGGGACGGCGGTGATCTGGTAATGCAATGCGGATACATGTCTTGGAATGACTGCTGTGAGGACTGGTGATTAAATGTGTATAACAGGATGTCATGACATCAGACAATAGATAATTTGAAGTGGGGCTTGGCAGTGAGGGTGCTCAGCAGTAACTTAAAACCTGGGATCTGTATTTAATGGAACCTTCTAAAAGAGTACACGCTAGATGTTGTGGACTACATCTCTTATAATGCTTTGCCAGCACTATGGCTATAAACGCATTATGGGAGACGTAGTTCATAACATCTGGAGTGCTGAAGGTTGCCCCGCTCTGTTCTAGGAGATAATACATAAGGAGGCTGCCCCAATGGCACTGATTGACTAAATGTAATAAGAGTGGTACAGTCTGCCTGACTAAGTGCAGCCCCTCTATGGGTAAATCAGAGGCACTCATATGTTCATAGACATGCATTGAGCATGGATGCAGACATTCCAAGTCCACACTCATTTTATTATTCTTCTCCATCACTGCAATGATACATTTTTAACACAGACTATGAAATACTGAATTCTACTTTGGCTTTTCGACCGTTAATTAGACCTTGGGAATCTCCCTTTCAAGTGGAATTCTTCTCGTACTCATAACATTTTTGTTGTTACATATGGATGTGTTTCTATACCTTTTAACTCCCATTTGGCATTTCTAAATTAATATTTAACGTTAAAACGGTCCAACTTGGTGCCTACGGCAAACAGCATGTGAATAGGTCATTGTCTCCTAGATCCAGACAGAAGTATCCATGTTTTCAGCCCAGTAATAGCATATGAGGGAATGGTCACTATAGATACAAATTACTCATATCTGATAGAATACGATGTAGTATTCCTTCACACACAACAGACAGACAACATTAATCTTGGTATGATATCAGTTTACTTTTTGTTTTGCATTGAGAGAGGCATGATTCTGCAACATGTTTAACAAACATCTCCTTATGTACAATTCTTTAGTGTTCGAGCCATGGAGTGCTGTCCGACACTGGAGTACCAGACAGTTACTGCTTGCCAAGACTGGTGGAATTAAGGATACAAATTGCAATGGTAATAAGAAATTTACACCCACACCCACCCAAAAACCAAGCACAAAAGCAATAACTGTATCTGGGATGGAACCCAGCACATTTTGGAAGCTCCAATTTGTAACATGGCATTTAAAATGGAAACTATAAAGTCTGCACGAGATATCAGGAAACGCATTATTTACACTGAACTGTCACGGCCACTCTTAATACATCGAAAATTGGGGGTTTTGTCGAGAAACCGTGACAGCAGTATGTGGACTCGGCAGAGAGAGCACACCATTCATTTATTTTATGAACAGACTACTGTGAGCAGTAACCCTTTTGCTGCCAGACAAGGCAGTGTTACCGGTTTGGAAGCAAAGGGGTCAAAAATTAAATATCAGCTATGTGTTCATTTTAATACAAATTCTGCTGACAATTGTCACTCTTGTTGGCCACGAGGTGAAGTACAGCAGGGTTTATGTAATAAAGTCACACCAGGAAAGTCTGAATAAATGGCAAGAATTCAGCAGTGGCAGAGAACGCAGATGAGGGTGGAGTGTCTGGGTGATGATGAAGATGGTCTGAACGACGAAGGCATGTAGTTCCATTAATAGTCGCACCCTTGGTTGAGGGCTAACGGGACACGTAGGGTGGTGGGTATGCTTAAAGTACAAAATGCAGAAAGGGAACTAGATGCATTACCATCTCAGACATAGTTAATGGGGAGTGCAGAGAATCAGAGTGGGACGACTATGAGGGGGGGGGGGGGGGGGGAGGGATGACAGACCGACAGACAGATGAGGCCTTTCCAGGAGAAACCATCAACAATGGATACTAAGCCACAATTAAGGGCCCAGGACCAGAGGCATGGAGAGGGAAGTAAGATTTCCAATAATGCTGTCACAGTCACACCAACTGCAAATGGAAAGACAGGGAGAGGACAGCAACTGGTCCATTATTTCCTGAACAGTGAATTGGGGTGACCCCCTCCAACAGGACAGATGGTCCATCTTGATGCTCTATAAAAATGAAAATGAAAGGAATGAGAGTGATGAAGGGTTCACAATGCAACATGAAATAATGAACAATATTACAGGAAGATAACAGAGGGTGAATGCCTGCAACGAGGGGATTCCTCTTCTAATAACCAACTAGGAGCATTAAATGAACGCACCAAGCTATGTTTCAATGAGAGGATTCCTCTTCTAATAACCCACCAGGAGCATTATATGAACGCACCGAGCTATGTTTCAATGAGGGGATTCCTCTTCTAATAACCCACCAGGAGCATTATATGACCGCACCGAGCTATGTTTCAATGAGGGGATTCCTCTTCTAATAACCCACCAGGAGCATTATATGAACGCACCGAGCTATGTTTCAATGAGGGGATTCCTCTTCTAATAACCCACCAGGAGCATTATATGACCGCACCGAGCTATGTTTCAATGAGGGGATTCCTCTTCTAATAACCCACCAGGAGCATTATATGAACGCACCGAGCTATGTTTCAATGAGGGGATTCCTCTTCTAATAACCCACCAGGAGCATTATATGAACGCACCGAGCTATGTTTCAATGAGGGGATTCCTCTTCTAATAACCCACCAGGAGCATTATATGTACGCACCAAGCTATGTTTCATTGAGGGGATTCCTCTTCTAATAATCAACTAGGAGCATTATATGAACGCACCAAGCTATGTTTCAATGAGGGGATTTCTCTTCTAATAACCAACTAGGAGCAATATAAGAACGCACCGAGCTATGTTTCAATGAGGGGATTCCTCTTCTAATAACCCACTAGGAGCATTATATGTACGCACCAAGCTATGTTTCAATGAGGGGATTCCTCTTCTAATAATCAACTAGGAGCATTATATGAACGCACCAAGCTATGTTTCAGTGAGGGGATTTCTCTTCTAATAACCAACTAGGAGCAATATAAGAACGCACCGAGCTATGTTTCAATGAGGGGATTCCTCTTCTAATAACCCACCAGGAGCATTATATGAACACACCACGCTATGTTTCAATGAGGGGATTCCTCTTTTAATAACCCACCAGGAGCATTATATGTACGCACCAAGCTTTGTTTCAATGAGGGGATTCCTCTTCTAATAACCTACCAGGAGCATTATATGTACGCACCAAGCTATGTTTCAGTGAGGGGATTTCTCTTCTAATAACCTACCAGGAGCATTATATGAACGCACCGAGCTATGTTTCAATGAGGGGATTCCTCTTTTAATAACCCACCAGGAGCATTATATGAACGCACCGAGCTATGTTTCAATGAGGGGATTCCTCTTTTAATAACCCACCAGGAGCATTATATGTACGCACCAAGCTTTGTTTCAATGAGGGGATTCCTCTTCTAATAACCTACCAGGAGCATTATATGAACGCACCGAGCTATGTTTCAATGAGGGGATTCCTTTAATTTTATTGTCCCTTGTTATAAAAGACTAAGGTTAAGAAGCTGATGGTAGATGTTTTAAAGGAGGTGGCAGCAGACACTAGGAGTAAATTCTGGCATTTCTGCTACAAAAGGACATTGAATTAGAGATTCAGGGCTGTCTGTAGGGCACTTATGTTTTCTGTTATATATACCTGGATTTGTGGGTGCATAGCTGCTTCTGGGGAACTAATTGTTTCAGGTTTGTGTCTTCTCCAAGGGGCAGTAACCTCAGGACAGGTGGCACATTCACCAATAAAGATAGATCCAGTTGGAGAGAGGCCCTGATGGGAGACAGAAATATTAGTAAATACAGATATCAGTCCATGACATTAAAAACAAATTAATCTTAAATCCCATAACGAATAATGAATTCCATAACATCTTTAAGCCCTAGATTAACCCCAACAACTCTTCGATTTACCAGTATAATATGAAATCAATTATCTCACTTCTCATTAACAAAACAAAGGGGGAAAAAAAATCTGCACTTCAGGCAAATGTCAATGGGTAAATCCTTGACCGATCTCCCTCGATGTTTCCCACGATATTATTATTATTGTAATTTCTAGCAATTTGTTTCCCAATCAAAGGCAGTACCCAGTACAGTGCCCACTATGGTTACCATAAAATAAACTCAAAGAGGTTATAAGCTGCAGGACAGATACAAAATATTGATGCCCTTATTAAAGGGATGAAGGAGTGTGCCCTGCTTGACAGTAATAGTAATCACCTCCCATGCACTTATCTACATCCACTAAAACCTTCTCACTATGGTCTCTGGTCTGAATGCATTTCTCAAACATACATCTTGGGTCTGATATGTTTTCCAAAGCTTGGAGAAATTCAGGATAACCATATAAAATATTATGTTACATCTTTATAATGAGCTGTTCTGTCCTTAAAGAGGAAAAATGATCATGGAAATAAAAGGGATGTTTCTGCTCATTGTTCCACTATTAGTATTTTGCCTCAGATTACTTTTTTATACACCGGTACCTGAACAGCGAAATGATATGCTTCATAACTCTACTGCCCAGTATAAAGATCAACAGGAGAGCAAACACAAAGATCTAGAAAACAGACAATTACTGAAGCACATTGGATACCAAAGTCCTATCTCGTACCATGACATACAAAGCCACGTGGTTAATTGCATAGTGAAAGGAGAATAGCAGATACCAGTGATTAGCAGAAGAGAAGATAGGAAAGGGAACAGCACTTGCTGAAAATGTCTGATGTACACTGGACTTACAGTTGGAAGTCCTTTAAGGGCCTCATGGAGGGGGATTCTGGAAGACGAACATGAAGAACACACAAGAGGGTTGAGGAAGAGGGGAAGCAAATCATATTCTCTATGTACAGTGAGAACCCGGGAAGATGTTGATTCTCTTCATGTAATCTCCGGTGTCGGCATCCCCACTAGGAGTCTGATGTGCAAAAGCTGGAGAACAAGGTTTTGCTTTACTTGATGAGCAACAGGAGGTACGTTATTGTGGGTGCATATATGCAGTGATGGGTGACAATGGTTTCCAGATGGATCATGCTTCAGTAGTCAGGCTCAAGTTTAGTACATTTATTGTAGTCTAGAGTTCAACAGAGTACAGGTTATGATGCGTTTTGGCTTAATTCCTGCCATTTGCTGGTGGGTTTTCCTCTGCTCTGTACATGGTCAGTAAGAGGTGGACACCTGCGTGCAGGAATGTCCATGCAAAAATTCTGGTGCTGGATGGTAGCCTTCTCTTAGTCATCTCTCAATATACAAACAACATTTATAAGAACATGAATTTATTTTGCCACTTTGCTAAAATTGTTTTCTTTCAGGCTTTTTGGTTAAAAGTTTAGGCACTGCTTTGGAGTACAGTTAGAAGTAAATTGAGTGTTATATATTTATATATATATATATTTATAAAATAAAAAATCCAAGTACAGCTTCACCACATGCAGAGCAGGGAAAGGGGTGTTTGAGTTCATGAGACTGGGATGGAATATCCTATACTAGGACATGTACGGGGGCCGCTAAAGCTCCGTGCCCCCTGCTTGCTTCCTGGCTGCAGCTTTGATGTAGGTTTAACAGTGCATTTGACAATTCAGCCATGTCAAAAGGGACACCTTGAGGACCAGTTGTGTATCTACGACCATAGCTTGTGGAAGAGTATGAGGAAGAAGAAAAGCTCATTTGAAATCCTGCATTGCCAGTGGCATCAATGCTGCCTCGACGTGAGCCAGACCTAGATCCAGTTCTGGAACCTGATCTGGAGCCTGAGGCTGAACCAGAGCCGCTGGCATTATATGGACTGTAGTAGCCTTTACTGGACTGAGAGGATGCTTCTAGGAGTCTCAAACCGGTGCCATCTTCCACCATACTTTTTTCCATGGCTTCTTTGTAGGAGATTTTGAGTTTTGTTTTTGGACAGGTCAAATACTTAGAGTAGGTGTTCACATCTCTCAGTTTCTGGGCTGTCCGGGTATCAATGGTACCTTTATGAAGGGCATCATCTAGACTGACACGTCCTTCAACTTCTGGCTCAATAAGTCCACCAGTGAGGTACTGCACTTCTAGGAAGCGCTGACCAGCCTCATAGTAAAGCCAGCCCTTTTTAAGAGCTTGAGCAGCAGACATTTTTGTCTTTGTTCTTGGGTCTTCAAATCCATTATAAGCCTTCTGGGCAAGGTTAATTCTGTCTACCATGATTTTGTCAACCAGACCTTTATTGACTGCATCAACAACTGCATATTTTTGCCCTGTGACAGGGTCAATGATTCCTCCTGTACATGCTTGAGCTTCTAGCAAACGTTGGCCAGTGATGTTATCTACAAGGTTGCGATGCATGGCCTCGGTAACAGATACTTTTTCTAAAGTGTCTGTGTCCACTATTCCAGCGATAGGGCCAGTCTCTTCAGTTGGATCACTCCAAGAAGATAGTTGCGCCTTTGAAGCTGGACTTGCTGGGTAAGAGGAAGAAGAGCCAACAGATGAGGATCTAGAGCGGAAACCACCCACGTTACCAGACAACATGTCTGCAAACTCTGTGATGGACAATGTACCGGAGCGATACTGGTCTAATGACGACTGGTCAATCAGGCCTTTTGAAATGGCATCATCAATGTCATATTGTCTTCCTGATCTTCTGTCCGTGATCATGGATTTTACTACCCCATCAGAAGATGAGATTGTAACTTCTTCCCACTCACATTCTTGCTCAGAGAGTTCTATATATGTCTGATGGTCAATAAGCCCTTTGCGATAGGCTTCATATACGGACATCTCTTTACCAGTCTCAGGGTCAACAATTACCACTCTGCGTTTACGGACTGAGGATTTAGAAGAAGTCTTTCTTTCGCGTTTCTTTTCTTTTAGAGGCAGAAGGCAGAGTCCAGTCTCTGGATCTGTAATGCATCTTTCCATGAGCTGAAGATAAGTCAGATTCTCCTCTGTATTAGGATCAAAGAATCCCTTGGTGTCATCACTTGGATCAGTAAGGATTTCATTCATTTCCTCATCAAACAGACCTCTTTTGTATGCCATCTCCACTGGCAAGCGATGGCTTTCTTCTGGATCAATAATGCCTCCTGTTGCAATCTGAGCTTCCAGTAAGCGGATTCCATGATCTTTTAGAATCAATCCTTTCTTCATGGCTTGGAAAAGAGAGATGAGCTTTCCCGAGTAAGGATCTTTATAACCTGTCACTGCTCTTTCTGCTGATAAAAGTTTATCTTTGAATTCGGGCCCAACGATACCCATGCGCACAGCATCTTCTACAGCCAACTTGAGACCTTTGATTGGGTCAATAACGTAACCTGTGGCAGCCTGTGCTTCCAGTAATTCAAATGCTGTTCCTGGTCTTATCATGCCTTTCTTCATGGCTTGATAGATGGAGAATCTTTCTTTGGAAGATTCCACATAAACACCTGCAATGCAGCTAGTTCCCTCCAGGAATTTTTGGAGGTTTCTTGAGACCTCTTCAAGAGTGGTCAGTCCTTCTTGTAGTCGCTGGGCTGTAGCTGCATCCATGACTTCGGAGCGCACCAGTTCTTCCATGGTGATATCTTTCCTTAAACCTTTGAATGTCAGCTTCCTCTTGTCTGCAAGGGGCAGCAGGAAGAGTTTGCTGTTTTCATCTCCACGGCATCTCTTGAGCAACTGAGCATAACTGAGTTTTTCATCTGTGGATGGATCCACATAACTGCGGACTTCACTAGGCTCAGACAGCATGTCCAGAGTATCGTTGTTGAGGTATCCACGCATGAAGGCTATTTCATGTGGTATGTGGAACCCAAATCGAGGATCAATGATTCCACCTGTTGCTAATTGTGCATCAAGAAGCCTCAGTGCTTGATCAGAGGGAATCAAATCTTTCTTCATTGCTTGGAAAATGGAGATCATCTGCTCAGTGTAAGGATCTCTATACCCTGTCACAGCTCTTTCTGCAGAGAGGAGTCTGTCGTGAATTTCTGGACCAACAACACCCTTTCTCACAGCCTCATCTACAGTTAAAAGTTCATTCTTTACGGGATCAACAATAAAACCAGTAGCTGCCTGAGCATCTAGAAGTACATGCGCCACATCGGGTGTGATAAAGCCCTTTTTCATTGCCTGGTAAATACTTATAGCTTGCTTAGAGCCAGGCAGCTGCAGTCCCGCAATACACCCTGTGCCATAGAGGTATCTCCAGACAGTCTCAATTTGTATAATCTCCTGAATAGTATTTATTCCTTGTTTAAGCATGTTGTACATTTCCATGGTGATAAGCTTAGACTCATACAACTCCTCTGCTGTGATACGGCGACGTACAAAATCATATGAGTAAGTCTGTTGTTGCCGTATGATTTCAGTTTTTTCAATTATCTCAATAATAATGATAATCATGCGTTCCTTTGTCAACCTCCCAGCACGGAACTCTTCCATCAGACGATCTCTTTCCTCTTGAGGCAGCAAGTCAGACTGCATTAGCTCCCATATGGTCATAGAAGAGCCAGCCATGCTGCCAGAAGGAATGTCTACTTTAGTTTCTTCAAATACCTTCTTTGTCTCTGCTTCACTATAGATTTTACTAGTGTCTGCTGGACTTAGTTTCTCCTTCTTTAGGGTGAGAAGGTTAAGTCCAGTGTCTGGATCTTTAATACATCTATCCTTCAGTTGTAGATATGTAAGGTTCTCATGGGTATTGGGATCAAAGAATCCTTTGGTGTCATCTGTGGGGTCAGACAGGATTTTGTTCATTGCTTCATCAAAGTAGCCTCGTTTGTAAGCAACTTCCACTGGAACACGATGACTGTGCACTGGATCGATAATGCCTCCAGTCGCTATCTGTGCTTCTAAAAGTCGTATCCCATGATCTTTCAAGAGGAGACCTTTTTGAATAGCTTCAAAGACAGAGATGGTGTTTCCTGAATATGGATCTTTGTAGCCGGTTACAGCCTTTTCAGCAGACAGAAGCTTTTCATGCAGTTCTGGTCCAACTACACCAGCTTTCACAGCCTCATTGACATAGAATTTCTGATTCTTTACAGCATCAATGATAAATCCAGTAGCAGCCTGAGCTTCAAGAAGTACCAGAGCGGTTCCAGGCCTAAGGAAGTTTCTCTTCATTGCTTGGTAGATGTTCATCTTTAGCTTGCTTTCCTCAAGGTAGACACCAGCAATGCAATCACTGCCCTGCAGATACTGTCTCACGGTATCGGTTTCTGAGATTTCCTTAACAGATTTCTTGCCTTCTTTCAGCTGATTATATTGAGACTGGTCAATAATTTTTGACTCCAGCAGTTCAGAAGCAGGTACAGGAGCTCGAAGACCGGTAAATGTAAGACGCTGCTGTTTCTTGGTTTCAGTTTCTTCCACAATCGTAATAAGGATTTTGATTATCTTTTCAATTGTAACTTTGCCAGTCTTGTACTGCCTGATGAGCTCCCTTCTTTGTTCTTCAGTAAAGTATTCAGAATGTATTAACTCCCAAATAGAAATGGTCTTTCCTTTAAAGCTGCCACTAGGCACCTCCACGGTTGTCTTCTCAAAGGCTTCTTTTGCTTGTGAATCATTGTAAACCTCTTCCAGTTGTGATTGTATGGCTTGTTCAGAAAGAGGTAGCAAGTAGTGTCCAGTTTTCTTGTCTATTTTGCATTTTGTCTGTAGCTGGGCATAGGTGAGGTTTTCTTGACTGTTTGGGTCATAGAATCCTGTGTTCTCATCAACAGGCTCAGAGAGAAGCCTAATAGTTTCTTCATCTAAGTGTCCACGTTTATAAGCAACATCAAGTGGAAGGCGATGGCTATTTATAGGGTCAATTATTCCACCAGTAGAGAGCTGTGCATCAAGGAGACGGATACCGCTGTCTTTGGGGATGAGGCCTTTCTTAAAAGCTTGGAAAAGTGACAAGGCCTGTCCTGTGTACGGATCTTTGTATCCAGTAACCGCCTTTTCTGCAGATAGCAATTTCTCGTGGTACTCTGGGCCAACAACACCAGCTTTGACTGCCTCATCCACAGGCAGGAGCTCATTATGGATTGGGTCAATAATGTATCCTGTACCAGCTTGGGCTTCAAGTAGGCTAAGAGCAGTAAGAGGCTTCAGCAGGTTTTTCCTTATAGCATCGTACAATGTAAGTTTTTCACCAGATTTTTCCACTTGGACACCAGCTATTGCTGTGGATCCAGTTAAGTATTTTTTTACAGAATCCAACTCAGACGCTTCTTTGACTGCCTTCTTGCCTTGGTGTAGTTGGTTGAAAAGGTCTTTGTCAATGATTTTACTCTCTACCAGTTCTGCTGCTGGTACAGGGACTCTTAGTCCATCAAAACACAGCTGTTTTTTCTTCTCACTCTCTTCCACCACAGTGATTATTATTTTAATGATCTTCTCAACAGTGATTTTTCCAGTCTTATACTGTCGTAAGAGCTCTCTCCTTTGTTCTTCAGTAAAATATTCTGAGTTGATTATTTCCCAGATGGTGACAGTCTTTCCTTCAAACTTTCCAAATGGAACAGAAACGGTGGCTTTCTTGAATACATCTTTTGCTTCTGAATCTGTGTATACCAGTTCTCCTTTTCCTGCTTTGTCAGTTAAAGGTAGCAAACAGAACTTTGTTTCTTGATCTACAATACATCTCTCCATAAGTTGCAAGTACGTAAGATTTTCTTGGGTATTGGGATCAAAGAAGCCTTTTGTGTCATCTGTTGGGTCAGACAAGATCTTGCTCATTTCTTCATCAAAATAGCCTAGTTTGTAAGCTACATCCAAGGGTACACGATGACTATTGACTGGATCAACAATACCTCCTGTGGCAATCTGAGCCTCTAATAGACGTATACCATGGTCCTTTACGATCAAGTCTTTTTTCATTGCTTGGAAGAGTGAAATCTTGTCTCCTGTGTAAGGATCTTTGTATCCAGTAATTGCCCTTTCGGCAGACAACATTTTATTGTGTATTTCAGGACCAATAACATTTTCTTTTACAGCCTCACTAACAGTCAGCTTTTTGTTTCTTACTGGGTCCATTATATACCCAGAGGCTGCTTGAGCTTCTAGCAGAATGAGGGCAGTTCCAGGGGTAATTAGCTTTTTCTTCATAGCATTGTAAATGCTTATTTTTTCATTGCTGGGTTTGATCAGCAGTCCAGCAATGCTGCTCTTGCCTTGCAGGTATTTTCGTATATCCTCTCGTTGGGAAAGATCATTCACAGACACCGACTTCTTTGACAATTCATCCAACATCTCTTTGGTCAAGATGCCAGCCTCATACAGTTTGTTGGCAGATACTTTCTGTCTTAAGCCATCAAAGGCATTCTCATAGTCTCCATTGTGAGCTGTGCCATCGGTGACCGTGGTATTTCCATTTGGCATGGCTGATGTCTGCGTTAGAATGGTTTCTTTGTGGATCACGATCTCCTTGGTTTTCTCCAGTGCAATCCTATGTTCTTGCTCCAGCTGCTCAAGTCTCTCCCGTAGTTTCCTATTTTCTTCTTCAAGCAGTCGCTCTTGTTCTTGCCGCTGCCTATCTAGCTCCTGGAGCTCATCTTGCTTCTGACGAACCTTGTCCTCTGCCTCTAGCTGTTTCCTCATTGCGTCATCCATGGAAATCTTCAATAGTCTTTTCTCTTCCTCAAGCTTACTTAGCTGTCGCTCCTTCTCCGCTTTCAAATTTTGAGCTTTGTTCACCTCTACTTCAAAGAGTTTCTCTAGTTTTGCCTTTTCATCTTCAATGTACTTCTCCTTCTGAATCAGTATTTCTTTCTCGGACAGGAACACAGATTGAAGACTTTGGGTTTCTTGACGTAGCTGTTCTTTTTGAGTTTTCTCCATCTGTAAAACACAAGATAGATGTTAATGATATAATCTACATGAAACCAATATCTACAATAGCAGGAGGATTTATCTTGTAGAGAATTCCTGAATGGTGTTAACTATGAACTTGGCTGAAGCAATGCAAGAGTTGCTTTTTTGTGTGTCATATACAGAATCCATGCATTCCTTATCTAGATCATGATTTATTGGCTCTGTTTTGTGAGCTCTGTTGGTGGGACCATAGAATGTCACATGACCCAAATATTAGGCCCCTTTTCCAGAGGTTTTGTTAGGAAATGACATTGCTCATATGCACAATACAAAATACTGGTGTTCTGATTACCAGTAATGATAAAATCGGATCATTTTCATTTTTGCATTTCACAAAATTTCTGAAATTTTAAAAGTTTGCTCCATGAAATGGCTAATGGGACAGAGCAATAAAAATGTAAACATAATAAAATTAAAAGGACCCAACATATTAAAGGAGGGAAAAACAACAGCAGATGGATCTAAGAACTTATCTATGGCCACTTTTTTGAAGTTAATAAAACATGAATGCTTTGGCATAAACTGTAAAATTAAATACCTCTTCAGACTTTCTCTGCAAAAGTTCTGCTTCCTTCTTTAGTTTCTCCTTCTCCTTCTCAAGGTCTGAAATTGCTTTCCGTAAATCCTCTGCCTCTTTATCACTTTGCTGTCTCTGTATTTCAAGAGTTTGGACCACAGTCATTTTCTCTTTGGTTGATAATTCTGTCTTGTGCAGTTTCTCACTAATTTCCTCTGCCTGTTTCCTAAATTTCTTGGCATCATCCTCTGCTTTGGACTGAGCCCTGCTCATCTCTACCACTTGCAGCTTGAGACGTTCAGCTTCTGCACTGATATCCAATTGCCGCCTGCGTTCAACCTCCAAGGTTTTTTGGAAGCCCTCTGTTTCCTCTGCGAGCTGCTGGAGCATCATCTCTTTATCTTCCTGCAACTTCTTTGCCTGTTCCACAGCAAGTTCTTTCTGTTTCTGCAGGAGCTCTGCTTCTGCCTTCAAGCGTGTGGCTTCTTGAACAGCTTGCATCTTTTCTTTCAACATCTTCTCAGCCAATGCCCGCTGCTCAGAAAGGCCATCTTCTGCCACCTTTCTCAGGCGAGCTGCTTCCTGGGCCTCTATGCTCAAACGAGCAGCATCTTCAGCAACCTGCTTCATCTTCTCAGCTTCCTCCAGTAAGAACTTCTGGGTATTGTCTTTGTCTTTTAGAATGAGCATCTTATTTTCCTCTTCAATTCGAATCTTCAGTTTTACCAGCTCTTCCATCTGTATCTTAACTTTAAACAGCTCATCCTCCACAAGCTTCTTCTGCCGCAATGACTCAGTCACCTCCTCTTTAAGACGGCCTAGCTCATCGTCAAGTATATTTTTCTGATGGTCAGTTTCCTCCAGCCTCAGCTTTACTTTGGTCAGCTCACTCTCGACCTGCTCTTTTTGTCGGAGAGTTTTTTCAGCAAATTTCTTGTGTTTTTCCATTTCAGCATCAGCCAACTGCTTCTGTTTGAGTGCAGCCTGCTCAGCCTGGCCCCTTTTCGCAGCTTCCAGTTCCGCATCTTTACGGATCTTTTCCGCATCTTCTTGTGCGAGAGCTTTAGCCTGAGCCTCTTCCTCGGCCCTCTGTTTTTGACGTTCAGCTTCCTCAGCTCTTTGACGTGACAATGCAGCTTCATGTTCTGCCTTGGCACGAGCTCGATCTGCTTCTTCAGCTGTGCGTTTGGCCTTTTCAGCTTCTTCCTTCAATTTATCAAGGATGCTCTGCTCTTGGATCCTTGTTTGCAATAATTCCTGTTCTTTTTGCTGGACAGCAGCATAATAGGCCTTTTCCTCAGCATCAATTTTATTTCTGGCAGCTTCTTGAGCCAGCTGAATTTGTTTTTCTGCCTCCTTCTCAGCTAGTTCTTTTTGCTTTTTGGCTTCCTCTGCCTTGGCTTTAAGCCTATCCACTTCTTCTAAGGCTGCTTTACGCTGTCTGGCAGCCTCTTGTTCAGCAGCTATTATCTTCTTGACCTTGTCTTCTGCCTCCCTGCGCCTGGTCTCCTCCTCTAAAGCTAACTGTCTTTGTTTCTCGGCCTCCTGCTCAGCTCTCTCTTTGCTCTGCTGAGTTTCATCTGCAATGACTTTTAATTTCTGAAGTTCAAGCTCCAGATCAGATTTGCCTTCTGAAGCCTTCTCAAAATTAATTTTCAGGATTCGAATTTCTTCTTCAATCAACCTCCTATGTTTCATGGTCTCATCCACAATGTTCTTCTGCCTCTCTAGTTCATTCTCAGAGGACTGTTTAAGAAGAAGTATTTTCTCCTCAATGTCCTGTTTATGTTGTGTTGCCTGCTCCTCTAGCAGCTTCCTCTGATAAGCTTCATCTTCTGCCAGTCTTCGGAGACGCTCATTCTCTGCTTCCTTCTCTTTCAGGGCAATTTCAGCTTCTGTTTTCAATCGTGTGGCTTCATTGATAGCGGCAAGCTTTTCCTTTAGAATTCGCTCTGCTTCTGCTCTCTGCCGAATGGCGTCTTCTTCGGCCAGCTGCCTTTGCCTCTTGGCCTCCTCTGAGAGGGCGCGTAACCTTGCAGCTTCTTCGGCAAGTTCTCTGAGCTTATCTGCCTCTTCTTCCAGCATCTGCTTTGATTTCTCACTTGCAGAACGGGACTCTTCCTCTGCCTTTGATTTGGCCTGCAAGAGGATCTCCATTTCTGCCCGCACCTTAGCTAACTCTTCCTCTAAAGCTTTCCTCCTCTGTATAGCCTCATTCACCTCATTCTTGAGGCGGTAAAGATCTTCCTCCAGAACAATACGCTGCTGTTCTCCACTCTCCATTTCTGCTTTCAACCGTATAAGCTCTTGCTCAGCAGAAAACTTCTGAAGGGCTGTGTCCTCAGACAGCTTTCTCTGTTTCTCCAGCTCTTCTTCTGCCAGTTCCTTCTGGCGCAATGCTGATTCTTCAGCCTTGGATCTTTTTCTAGTTTCTCGTTCAGCATCTTCCTTCTGCTTCTCTGCCTCCTCCTGAGCCAGAGTTTTTTTGTGAGCAACCTCTTCTGCCTGAAGCCTTAAACGCAAGGCTTCATTTGCTTTCTGCCTCCACTTCTCCAGCTCCTTCTCTGCCTCTTCCCTGGCATTCTCTGCATCCAGCTGCTGCTTCTTGAGACGCTCTGCTTCCTCCTGCAGGTGGGTAACGGTTATATGTTCTTGTTTCAAAGACATCTCCAGCTGAGTAGTCTTCTCTAGGAAAGACATGCGCTTGCTCTGCAGCTGGGTTTCTGCACTTTGCTGGGCTACTTCTTGAGCTTGTTTGATCTGCCTCTCCTTTTCAAACTCTGCCTGTTTCATCCTCCTTTCTGCCTCTTCTGCTTGCAGTCTTAATTTTTCCAGGTCTTCCAAAGCCTTCTGCTTTTCCCGAGCTGCATCTCGCTCAGCTTGTATCTTTCGCTGAAGCTCTTCCTCTGCCTCGCGCTTTTTCTGGGTCTCATCTTTCACCTGTTTGCGCAAGCGATCGGCTTCCTCTTGTGCTTGCTTCTTCTGCCGCTCTGCATCTTCAGCACGAGTTCTCAGAGCTCTCAACTCATCTTCTGCACTAGACTTTTGCTTCTGGCTAGTTTCCAACTGTAGCCGGATAATCCTGATCTCCTCCTCCACCTTCTTGCGGCTGTATTCAGCCTCTTCGATCAATTTGAGCTTTGCATTAATCTCCGTTACAGAGTTTTGCTTCATCTGCTGCAACTCTTGCTGGATGGTCTTCTTCTGCTGTTCAGCATCTACAGCAACAATCTCCCTTCTGGAGACCTCTTCTTGCATGTGCAGCCTCAGCTCCTTGGCTTCTTTCTCTGCCAGAGATTTGGCCTGTTCATGGGCCTCAGCAAGCTGCCTCTGTTTCTCCAACTGAGCCTCTACCTCGGCCAGCTTTCTCCTTTCCTCTTGTTTCAGCTTCTCTGTTGCTCTCTGAAGCAGGGTGGGAGGGGCAGGAAAGACGGGGTGGAGAGGGACAATGGAGACAAAAAGGGAAAAATAAAAATAAAACAGATGGAAAAAAATAATGCTATGCTCTATGGTACAACTTAAAACTTAACTAAAAACAATGGCTGAACACAAAGGGATGAGAGGATGGATGTTGAGTGATACTCACGGAGTACAGGTAAAGAAGCACTGGGTATTAGAAAGAAACACTTGCACAATAGACAATGTTAACTGCAAAATGCGCTATGAGGAACAACAGGTATGTGGTTATGTATATTTGGCCGACTTGTATAACCGTGTCCGCCCTTCATACTGCAATATAACACCAACAGGGAAACATGCATACTGCATTATTGTATCCAGTGCTGCATTTACTGCACTATTGCATTGTGTTTTACCCTTTGCAGGATTTACTACAAACAGCTTCACGCACAGTGCTGCAGTGAAGCACGTGCTAAACTAACTTTTGCCACTCAGCATTTACTGCAATAATGCATCTTGTGGAACACTTACTACAATATGACATTCTGCACAATATTACTATAGCTCGCTTTAGCAGTATCGCATCCTGTGCAAACCTTCTACAGTGCAGCAGCGTACAATGAATTCACTTTCCCATACATCATTTGTTGCATTCACTTCCCGACATACATTGTGCACAGTGTGCTGCTCATACCCTGCTACGGAGAATCAGTCTCCCCATTCCCTGCCCCGGAGAATCAGTCTCCACATTCCCTGCCCCGGGAAACCAGTCTCCACATTCCCTGCCCCGGGAAACCAGTCTCCACATTCCCTGCCCCGGGAAACCAGTCTCCACATTCCCTGCCCCGGGAAACCAGTCTCCACATTCCCTGCCCCGGGAAACCAGTCTCCACATTCCCTGCCCCGGGAACCAGTCTCCACATTCCCTGCCCCGGAGAATCAGTCTCCACATTCCCTGCCCCGGAGAATCAGTCTCCACATTCCCTGCCCCGGAGAATCAGTCTCCACATTCCCTGCCCCGGAGAACCAGTCTCCACATTCCCTGCCCCGGAGAGTCTCCACATTCCCTCAGTCTCCACATTCCCTGCCCCGGAGAATCAGTCTCCACATTCCCTGCCCCGGACAATCAGTCTCCACATTCCCTGCCCCGGACAATCAGTCTCCACATTCCCTGCCCCGGACAATCAGTCTCAACATCCCCTGCCCCGGAGAATCAGTCACCACATCCTCTGCCCCGGAGAATCAGTCACCACATCCCCTGCCCCGGAGAATCAGTCACCACATTCTCTGCCCCGGACAATCAGTCTCCACATTCCCTGCCCCGGACAATCAGTCTCCACATTCCCTGCCCCGGAGAATCAGTCTCCACATTCCCTGCCCCGGACAATCAGTCTCAACATCCCCTGCCCCGGAGAATCAGTCACCACATCCTCTGCCCCGGAGAATCAGTCACCACATCCCCTGCCCCGGAGAATCAGTCTCCACATTCCCTGCCCCGGGAAACCAGTCTCCACATTCCCTGCCCCGGAGAACCAGTCTCCACATTCCCTGCCCCGGGAAACCAGTCTCCACATTCCCTGCCCCGGAGAACCAGTCTCCACATTCCCTGCCCCGGAGAATCAGTCTCCACATTCCCTGCCCCGGAGAATCAGTCTCCACATTCCCTGCCCCGGAGAATCAGTCTCCACATTCCCTGCCCCGGAGAATCAGTCTCCACATTCCCTGCCCCGGAGAATCAGTCTCCACATTCCCTGCCCCGGAGAATCAGTCTCCACATTCCCTGCCCCGGAGAACCAGTCTCCACATTCCCTGCCCCGGAGAACCAGTCTCCACATTCCCTGCCCCGGAGAATCAGTCTCCACATTCCCTGCCCCGGAGAACCAGTCTCCACATTCCCTGCCCCGGACAATCAGTCTCCACATTCCCTGCCCCGGACAATCAGTCTCCACATTCCCTGCCCCGGACAATCAGTCTCCACATTCCCTGCCCCGGACAATCAGTCTCCACATTCCTTGCCCCGGACAATCAGTCTCCACATTCCTTGCCCCGGACAATCAGTCTCCACATTCCCTGCCCCGGACAATCAGTCTCCACATTCCCTGCCCCGGAGAATCAGTCTCCACATTCTCTGCCCCGGAGAATCAGTCAACACATTCTCTGCCCCGGAGAATCAGTCACTACATTCTCTGCCCTGGAGATCTGTATCAATAAAAAAAATCATTGCACAATAACAATCATTAGATAAACACAGAATACTGGAGTAATGAAGGAGTTCGAGACATGTCAGAATGCTGGATTAGTGTCTTCAGGACAGTATTGAACACACAGCAACATAGACACAAACACAGCATTCTAAAAGTGGAAGCAAAGCAATTAATTGCAGCAGGTTTAGGGAAAAGTAATAGTTAATTTACTCCAAATAACTTACTAACTCCATGCACAACAGATAACCTCTCATAAAATAGACTGTGTACCAACTCATTCAGAAATACACAGGTACAAGACCTCCCTACGGCTATTAAATCTGCCCATTAAAAAACCCTCACTAAGCCCTGACAGCGTGCTCCCACACTTGGCAGCAAAGTGCAAAAACGGAACCATTTGCATCCCAAACAGGCCCGGCTGCCCATCTCATAGAAAGCAATGGGGGTACGTATGGCAGTTCTGTTAGAAATGCCGTTACATAGAACCATCTGCATCCCAAACAGGCCCGGCTGCCCATCTCATAGAATGCAATGGGGGTACGCATGGAAGTTCTGTTAGAAATGCCGTTACAAAGAACCATCTGCATCCCAAACAGGCCCGGCTGCCCATCTCATAGAAAGCAATGGGGGTACGTATGGCAATTCTATTAGAAATGCCGTTACAAAGAACCATCTGCATCCCAAACATGCCCGGCTGCCCATCTCATAGAAAGCAATGGGGGTACGTATGGAAGTTCTATTAGAAATGCCGTTACATAGAACCATCTGCATCCCAAACAGGCCTGGCTGCCCGTGTCATAGAAAGCAATGGGGGTACGTATGGAAGTTCTATTAGAAATGCCGTTACATAGAACCATCTAAGCATCAGGAAAACTATTACGTACACACTCCATATAAAAACGTGGAGAAGGCAGGCAGGCACTGGATACTGTCCCTTTAACCTATTAAAGGTCACTGGCATTACATACATGTCTGTCCCTTTAAAGGGCAACTGTCACTTCACTAAATAAAATACTGAAAATCATTTCTAACTTGTGTTAACCATTTGTCATGAGATGTGCGATTTTCTTTAAATTTATAGTAAGGATTTACAATCTGGTTCAGATAGGACGCAGCCACATTGCTAATGAGGAAGAGATGGAGAAATTTTGGGTGATATTTCTGACAGTCTTCTGAAAGAGATGTTTAACTTAATCCATTCTTTTAATTGCACTTATTAAAGTGATTAAAAATATATATATTTTTTTTCTTTAAGTAATAAAATAAATAAATGATTTCTTTATAACTAATTCTGCCAGTTTTTGCTGAAGTATTAAAAAAATCTTAAGAAAAAGAGCAGAAATGGAGCCAACAATTAGGTACACTGAGAAAATGGGGGGTAACCCCAGATAGAAATTATCAAAAAAGAAAAATAGTGTACCTACACAGTCTGAAATAGAAATCAGAAATGATAACTGACTGTCAAATATCAGAGATACTAGACTAGTTGCTACCAGAGTACTAGATCAATAAGATCAAAAAATAAATACATTTTAATTATAACAAATCTTAACATGTGTTGAATATGCTTGTGTACAAACAGTGAACATATAAAAGGTATTAGAAATCTATACCCTGTTAAAAATGCCTACTAGTATTATAAATTAATACAGCAATGTAAACAATTAAGCAGGACTGATTGAGACTGCACGGGAAGATTGGTAAGTATGGAGTCCTCACAGTGGAGTCAATCAGTAATAAAAAATAAAAATAATAAGAGATGATAGCAAGATGGTAGTAAATAGTATAGAAACACTATCTAATCTGCCTAAAGATAACAGTTCATCAGGACTGATTGTGGCCCAGCTATTTGATTTATTAGTTTATTTATTTTCATTAATTAATCTTTATTTCATTTTTGCTACTATCATATCAGCACTTGCTTAGTGGGAATAATGGCAGGTGCCCTTGAAGGCACAGGGGGAGTGCTAGCTGTAGGATTTGAAGTATAGCCAGTTGATTGTGCAGCTATCAGCATCCTGACAAGTCTCTGTTTATATCTTGAAGAGTTAGCACTAACAGAATTCTATACACGGAGTACTTAGAGATCCAGCTATAGAACCCATTGGCAACTTCACCCACCCCCCCACCCCACGAGTCGTAGAACGTTATAGGGTAAAATACAGTGCTAGCAAATTAAATTCTCTGGACTTTCGGCCTGGGTTGGCAGACAGGTCCCTCAAATTGCAATCAATAAAATTACTTAATTATGTAAAAATATTACATAAATACGCACGTAGAATTTAAATATATATGCATATTTATATATTTGAAGCTATTTATGTAATTTTGTATATGGACATATGTATATTTCGCATTATTTTTATTTATTTATATATACATAGATATATATACAATTTCATTCTAAGTGTATTTTGATATAAATATATATATATTAATTTTAAAATAGAATAAAATTTCATATAGATATATTTTTTTAAAATTTTTTAATTTAAATTACTAATTTATATTTTATAATATTTATACAATATATATATAGTTATTATATAAATACGTGTGTAATTTAATTATAAGTGTATTTTTATATTAATATATGTACACATTAATATAAAAATACACTTAGTATGACATTATATATGATATATAGACATATATTATATAGATATAATATATGTCTATATATATATATACACACACACACACACACACATATATATATAAAAAAAAATAAAAATAATAAAGTTAGTGTTAATAAAAAAAAAAAATTAAAAAAATTATTATATTATATTATATATATATATATATATTTTTTTTTTTTTATTAACACTAACTTTATTATTTTTTTATTTTACACATGCCGGGAGACTGTCTGTCAGCACAGGCAGTCCACCTGCAGGCAGACACATGGAAACCTATTGTGACCATGTGATCGCTGTGCTGAGCGATCACATGGCCCCAGGGGTCCTAATCCAGTGTGGGGAGACTGTCTGGCTGCAGGCAGTCTCCCCACACCGAGAGCAACGCTGATAGCCGAGTGGGAACGATGGCGATAAGGTAAGTAACTAAGACCGTTAGGACGGTTCAGGACCGTTAGCGGTCGGCAATGGGAAAATGCCAATGACGGTCCTGAACCGTCCTCGGTCCTTAAAGGACCACTCTAGGCACCCAGACCACGTCAGCTTTATGAAGTGGTCTGGGTGCCAGGTACCTCTAGGATTAACCCTTTTTTTTTATAAACATAGCAGTTTCAGAGAAACTGCTATGTTTATACTGAGGGTTAATCCAGCCTCCAGAGCCTCTAGTGGCTGTCTCATTGACAGCAGCTAGAGGCGCTTGCGTGCTTCTCACTGTGAAAAATCACAGTGAGAGCACGCAAGCGCCCATAGGAAAGCATTGTAAATGCTTTCCTATGCGACCGGCTGAATGCGCGTGCGCATTCAGCCGATGACGTCGCGAGCAAGGAGGAGAGGAGGAGTACAGCTCCCCGCCCGGCGCTGGAGAAAGGTAAGTATTTAACCCCTTCCTCTCTCCAGAGCCCGGCGGGAGGGGGTCCCTGAGGGTGGGGGCACCCTCAGGGCACTATAGTGCCAGGAAAACGAGTATGTTTTCCTGGCACTATAGTGGTCCTTTAAGGGGTTAAAATTATGTTGGGGCACAAGAAAAAAAAGCAAGAGAAGAATACAAACCTGACAGATTAAAATAATGTGAGTGATTATTGACATTTCACATTAATAGGCATTTTCATGGGGTTTTATATTTGCGGGAGCCACTGTTTCTTTAGTAGGGTAATTCCACATTAATTAATTTGATATTTTCAATGCAGACATCTTGTAATGGATTGTAATTAACTGCACACATTGATAACCTTTATAATCAATAAATTCAGCACAGAATAGTGATATTTTTTAAAAGATACAAATATTTCTAAACCAGTAAATAATGCTTTCATTTAATTACATATCCAGACTCCTCACAGTTTAAACGTGTTAAACATGTTACTGTCACGAGAACGGTGCCGTAACCCATTATTATTATTATTATTAAGCAATGGTTTCTTGGAGTGCTGTTCTCGTACCTCCTCCTCCTCCAGGCGTCGAAGCGTTTCGGTGATGAATATGATGTACTGACTGGTCAGGGTGGTCAGTTCGCTGTACTTGGTCCTGAGTTCCACATACTGTAAGAGAAAGAGAGACTAATTTCCTTTCTAAAAGTTCCTATCGAGTTTCGGTGCTATAGGTAATGCTAGATGGTATAAAATGTATTTTATAGAACTCTATTGGGCAAAAATAAAAACATTTTGATTGAATAATAAAAAATGGTAGGCTCCAGATTGAAAGCCTTTCAATAGATAAATACAGAGGGCATTACACAGAGCTGGTCCCTATACACAATGACAGAATTACCCCCTAATGGAAGTATTGCCCAATTATCTGAATGAGAGGGCATTACACAGAGCTAGTTTACTTTATACACAATGACGAATTACCTAATGATATTGCCCAATTATCTGAATACAGAGGCGTTACAGAGCTGGTCCTATACACAATGACAAATTTACCCCTAATCGATATTGCCCAATTATCTGAATGCAGAGGGCGTTACATAGAGCTGGTCCCTATACACAATGACAGAATTACCCCCTAATCGATATTGCCCAATTATCTGAATACAGAGGGCATTACACAGAGCTGGTTGCTATACACAATGACAGAATTACCCCCTAATCGATATTGCCCAATTATCTGAATGCAGAGGGCGTTACATAGAGCTGGTCCCTATACACAATGACAGAATTACCCCCTAATCGATATTGCCCAATTATCTGAATGCAGAGGGCGTTACACAGAGCTGGTCCCTATACACAATGACAAAATTACCCCCTAATCGATATTGCCCAATTATCTGAATACAGAGGGCATTACACAGAGCTGGTTGCTATACACAATGACAGAATTACCCCCTAATAGATATTGCCCAATTATCTGAATGCAGAGGGCGTTACACACAGCTGGTCCCTATACACAATGACAGAATTACCCCCTAATCAATATTTCCCAATTATCTGAATACAGAGGGCGTTACATAGAGCTGGTCCCTATACACAATGACAGAATTACCCCCTAATCGATATTGCCCAATTATGTGAATACAGAGGGCGTTACATAGAGCTGGTCCCTATACACAATGACAGAATTACCCCCTAATCAATATTTCCCAATTATCTGAATACAGAGGGCGTTACATAGAGCTGGTCCCTATACACAATGACAGAATTACCCCCTAATCGATATTGCCCAATTATCTGAATGCAGAGGGTGTTACACAGAGCTGGTCCCTATACACAATGACAGAATTACCCCCTAATCGATATTTCCCAATTATCTGAATACAGAGGGCGTTACACAGAGCTGGTCCCTATACACAATGACAGAATTACCCCCTAATCGATATTGCCCAATTATCTGAATGCAGAGGGCATTACACAGAGCTGGTCCCTATACACAATGACAGAATTACCCCCTAATCGATATTTCCCAATTATCTGAATGCAGAGGGCGTTACACAGAGCTGGTCCCTATACACAGTGACAGAATTACCCCCTAATCGATATTTCCCAATTATCTGAATTCAGAGGGTGTTACACAGAGCTGGTCCCTATACACAGTTACAGAATTACCCCCTAATCGATATTGCCCAATTATCTGAATGCAGAGGGCGTTACACAGAGCTGGTCCCTATACACAGTTACAGAATTACCCCCTAATCGATATTGCCCAATTATCTGAATGCAGAGGGCGTTACACAGAGCTGGTCCCTATACACAATGACAGAATTACCCCCTAATCGATATTGCCCAATTATCTGAATGCAGAGGGCGTTACACAGAGCCGGTCCCTATACACAATGACAGAATTACCCCCTAATCGATATTGCCCAATTATCTGAATGCAGAGGGCGTTACACAGAGCTGGTCCCTATACACAGTTACAGAATTACCCCCTAATCGATATTGCCCAATTATCTGAATGCAGAGGGCGTTACACAGAGCTGGTCCCTATACACAGTGACAGAATTACCCCCTAATCAATATTTCCCAATTATCTGAATGCAGAGGGCGTTACACAGAGCTGGTCCCTATACACAGTGACAGAATTACCCCCTAATCGATATTTCCCAATTATCTGAATGCAGAGGGCGTTACACAGAGCGGGTCCCTATACACAATGACAGAATTACCCCCTAATCGATATTGCCCAATTATCTGAATGCAGAGGGCGTTACACAGAGCTGGTCCCTATACACAATGACAGAATTACCCCATAATCGATATTGCCCAATTATCTGAATGCAGAGGGCGTTACACAGAGCTGGTCCCTATACACAATGACAGAATTACCCCCTAATCGATATTGCCCAATTATCTGAATGCAGAGGGCGTTAAACAGAGCTGGTCCCTATACACAGTGACAGAATTACCCCCTAATCAATATTTCCCAATTATCTGAATGCAGAGGGCGTTACACAGAGCTGGTCCCTATACACAGTGACAGAATTACCCCCTAATCGATATTTCCCAATTATCTGAATGCAGAGGGCGTTACACAGAGCTGGTCCCTATACACAATGACAGAATTACCCCCTAATCGATATTGCCCAATTATCTGAATGCAGAGGGCGTTACACAGAGCTGGTCCCTATACACAATGACAGAATTACCCCCTAATCGATATTGCCCAATTATCTGAATGCAGAGGGCGTTACACAGAGCTGGTCCCTATACACAATGACAGAATTACCCCCTAATTGATATTGCCCAATTATCTGAATGCAGGGGGTGTTACACAGAGCTGGTCCCTATACACAATGACAGAATTACCTCCTGAATGATATTATCCGATGTGGATTGTACTTTTGGTTTCTTGACTGGAGATGCAGCAGGCTCCACCTGAGCTTTGTATGTGACAAGTTGGAGCTCAAAATCCTAAAAAAGAAGGGTAAGCAACAGGGAAGCAGTTTAAGTCCTAGGTCAGACCTCATTAAGTCACTGGTCATGAGGTCATGCAAAACTGCACTGGAATGGGTAGGAAGAGGGTGGCAGCATATGTTGTGGGACAGATGGAACAGGTGTGTGGGGTTCCAGGTACTACAGGTGGGGGCACTGGAAACAAGTGTCTGGGGGAGCACACTGTGCAAGGGTCCATGGACACACTTGACTGAGGAAACTAGTGACAAAACACGTACATGTTTGTGTTGTAGCACAGACTCACCTTAATGGCATCAATGTATTGCTTTGCATACTTCTGGCATTCGTCTACTTTTTCTCTGTTCTGCTCACTTTCCTCCAACAGTTTCTGTAGGAAGGATTTGTGTTATGGAAGTGTTACCCACACAGTAACCAGGAGAAAACGCGATCACAATGTCAGGAAAAAAATACATTGGTTTCCTAAGCAACTGATCTACAAATTGCAAGGTCCAGTAAACCTCCAGCAGTCTCCAGCATTCCTGCCCATCCTCCCAAGACTTCCTGAATTCCCAAAAAGGGAAAATCTACATTCTCATTTTCAGACAGAATAGAATAATTCTCGCAGCCGCTTACCTTCTCCTGGAGTAGCTGCTCCTTCACGGTCTTACTGTCGGTGATTGGTACAGATTGGATCTTCTCCTGCCTTTGCTTGGCCTCCATAATCCACTTGATGAGCCATTCGTAGCTCTCCCTATAGTAGCGCAGCTGTTTTCCCAATTGCTCGAGCTCTCTTTGCCTTATGTCAATCTGGAAAATGATGGCTTGCCAGCGTTCAAGCAAGGCCTGCACCTTCTCCCTGTACCTCTCTAGGTCCACATCACGCTCACTGTGTGCTCGCAGCATTCTTTCGCTCACCTCACGGGCCTTACCCAGATCAGTCTCCAGGCTGCTAAAGAGAGGCTGGTGACCTTCCACCTGTCCGCGCATCCTCTAAAAATATGAACAAGAGAAAACGTCTCACTCTCTCTTACATTATATGGAAAGCATTCATTACACAGCCTCCTCAGGTCCTGGGGACTAGATGTCAATGTGTTATTACTGCCCAACTTGAGGACCTTGTAAAGAGTAATGACTGAATAGACCCTGCATGTTCCATGTAAACTAGAGTGCAGTTGGAGCACAAATGCAGATCTCTCTCACCTTGAGATCAGTCTTGTTTGTCTCCAGTGTTTTGAGGTCTGAGGGCACAGACTGGACTTCTTTCAGTTGGTCTTCGTATGTTTTTACGACTTCCTCTGCTCCATGGGTATTCCGGATTACAAGGTTAATAGTCTTCAACCTATGATGGGGAAAAGGAAAATGTGTGTTTATGGTTAAACCATCTTCCAATATCTTATAACCTACAGAGAACTGGCACAGCAAAGGACACTGCATTCAATTTTAGATTGTAAAGTTACGAATGCTATTCCACTAGGTGTTACTGTAGAATAACTGCAGACAGCCAATTCCTGTAAGAAAACTCACTTGTCCAGATAGATAGAGGACAAACTGTGGACTTGATCCATCTTCTGCAAAGTGACATCTAGTTCAGAGCGTAGGACAGGGGCAGTGGGGCCAAGGTCAGGCTGGGTCAGGAGCTTCTGTGTCTTTTCATTGACCTTGTCCAGACTCTTCTGGATGCTCTCCAACTCAAAGTGAATTTGCTGAAACATTTAAGAGAAGTTTAAGAGTGATTGAGAGGAACAAGAGGATAGAGAATTGAATAAGGTGCGAGTTTAGGATTAGGAAGATTGTACCTGCTGGTCTCCAATCCTCTGTGAACACTCCTTGATGGGATCCTTGTCCAGAGGTGATCGAATCTTGGTCACTGTCCGTGATTCACAGCCATCGAGCTGCAGCTGAATGTTCTTTAGTTGAGAGATGTAATTTTTACATGCACTTTCATCCTGCTCCCCTGTATAATGACAGCAGTATATAATTAACAAACACGAACACACAGAGCAGTACCCTGATGAAGAGTCCATATAACGAACACCATATAACCCTCCAGCCGTACCTCTCTCAAGGCTGCGCAGGAGCATATCATATTTCTGCATACATGAACTGTATTCCCTCTCGATGTGCATGCGGTCGTCAGGGTGGAAATTTCTAGAATCCTGACTGTTCTTCAAGAAATCCTGGAAATGAACCTCTAGGTTTTTGAGCGCCAGCTTGTACTCCTCTGATGTCATACTGCGAAACTGCACCAACAGAGAGGGAGAAATAATGTTAACTCAGAGTGCAGGGACAACGACCAGTCAGATCTTTTTCTCATGCTGTACTCCTACCAACTCCCATAGTGTAAGTGTGTGTGCTGGCTTTGCCACTGCCAACAGCCAACCCCAATTTTCCCAGACTGGGTAGACCAGCTCACAGAGGAGAGCAGGTTAGAAATTAACGGCTAATTCAGTCCCTGAATATTGCAACGTACTATACAGTATAAATAATGCTGATCCTCACGTTTGTGACTGCTGGAATCAGTTAGAAATAAGAAGCATCACAAACCGTTACTAAAGACCAAGACTGGATGAGCTGGATGTCTCTGAGCAGGTACTGGTATGATAGCAAGCTCTTCAGGTCAATGTGCAGTGTGTGCCACAGGGTGAGAAGGTTCTGATGACTGCCCTCCAATCTGTGCAGGTGACATCAAAGGTGAGACAGTCAAAAGTGAGAAAAATGAAAAAAAACAGTGGAGAAAACAAGTGGAAGAGACGGCCTTCAAGATGAGGAAAGAGTGTTAAATCAGAGAGAGAAAATGGTAAAGCGCAGGATCAGAGATAGGAGTGGAGAATGTGGGGGAATATGGAGCTAAGCATAAGTTAACAAGGGAGAGCACAGGGTCAGAGAGAGAAGGGTAGAGCATGGGGTCAGTACAGAGCGAAAAGGGGCAGGGGGTCGGGGTCAGAGAGCGAGAAGGTAAGAGCAGGGGGTCAGAGAGAGAAGGGGAGAGCTGGGGGTCAGAGAGAGAAGGGGAGAGCTGGGGGTCGAGAGAGAAGGGGCAGAGCTGGGGTCAGAGAGAGAGAAGGGAGAGCATGGGGTCAGTACAGAGCCTAAAAGGCAGTCGGGGTCAGAGAGCGAGAAGGGAAAGCAGGGGTCAGAGAGCCTAGAAGGCAAGAGCAGGGGGGTCATAGAGGCGGAGAGCTGGGGTCAGAGGAGAGAAGGGGAGAGCAGGGGGTCAGAGAGTGAGAAGGGGAGAGCAGTGGGTCAGAGAAGCGAGAAGGCAAGAGCAGGGGGTCAGAGAGCGAGAAGGGGAGAGCAGTGGGTCAGAGAGCGAGAAGGGAAAAGCAGGGGGTCAGAGAGCGAGAAGGTAAGAGCAGGGGGTCAGAGAGCGAGAAGGCAAGAGCAGGGGGTCAGAGAGTGAGAAGGGGAGAGCAGTGGGTCAGAGAGCGAGAAGGGAAAAGCAGGGGGTCAGAGAGCCAGAAGGTAGAGCAGGGGGTCAGAGAGCGAGAAGGGAAAAGCAGGGGGTCAGAGAGCGAGAAGGCAAGAGCAGGGGGTCAGAGAGAGAAGGGGAGAGCAGGGGGTCAGAGAGTGAGAAGGGGAGAGCAGTGGGTCAGAGAAGCGAGAAGGGGAGAGCAAGGGGTCAAAGAGAGAAAGGTAAAACATGGTGACACAGAGAGGGGTAGAGCGTGGTGAAAAAGAGCAGGACAGAGTGCGATTGTGGTGACTCAGAGGGGGAGAGTAAGCACAGACAGGAAAAAAACAAACAAGTAAGTCGATTAACAGTAAATTCTGTATAAACATAAAGTGAACTTACGTGCTCACTGCGTCCAGTGCCTCTTTATTGGGAGGGGGGATGATGAAGCAGACAGAAGGTACGAGTGCGTCACTTCCTGATGCATTTAGAACCTTCCACTTATATGGCTGTGAATTATTCACTAGCAAACACTCGTCCCCCTTGTGGACAGTGATCTGTAAATTACAGAGTGTTACACACCTGGTCTCCTATACAGTGGCCCGCTACACACCCAGGCCTCCTATACAGTGGCCCGCTACACACCCAGGCCTCTTATACAGTGGCCCGCTACACACCCAGGCCTCCTATACAGTGACCCGCTACACACCCAGGCCTCCTATACAGTGACCCGCTACACACCCGGCCTCCTATACAGTGACCCGCTACACACCCGGCGTCCTATACAGTGACCCGCCACATACCCGGCCTCATATACAATGACCCGCTACACACCCGGCCTCATATACAGTGACCCGCCACATACCTGGCCTTATATACAGTGACCCGCTACACAACCGGCCTCCTATACAGTGACTCGCTACACACCCGGCCTCCTATACAGTGACTCGCTACACACCCGGCCTCCTATACAGTGACCCGCTACACACCCGGCCTCCTATACAGTGACCAGCTACACACCCGGCCTCCTATACAGTGACTCGCAACACACCCGGCCTTCTATACAGTGACTCGCAACACACCCGGCCTTCTATACAGTGACCCGCAACACAACCGGCCTTCTATACAGTGACCCGCAACACAACCGGCCTTCTATACAGTGACCCGCTACCCACCCGGCCTTCTAAACAGTGACCCGCTACCCACCCGGCCTTCTAAACAGTGATCCGCTACCCACCTGGGCTCCTATACAGTGACCCTTTACACACCTGGGCTCCTATACAGTGACCCTTTACACACCTGGCCTCCTATACAGTGACCCGCTATCCACCTGACCTCCGATACAGTGACCCGCTATCCACCCAGCCTCCTATACAAAGAACTCAGAGTAAAACTGGTCCTAATTCTTGATCTCCTACCTCAAGCTGTTTGTAGTCGCACACGGCTTGGATCGGCTGCTGGCCTTTTATTTGGTTAGCTGGACTGCGTGGTTTAAGCTGTACAATAGACTTTGCCCGCTTGGCGAGGCTGGCAACCTGGTTTTTGTACTCCGCCAACTGCTCCTTCTCATCCTAGGAAACAGAAACAGTAGTGAGAGGAACCCTCAAAACTGCAAAACATTAAAGCACTCATACAGTGCAGTTCCTGCCCGGCACCCAGAACATGCCACTAGACAACCAACATCTCGCCTATTAACTGCAACCAGGTGCCTGCACCTTATAGAGAGTGTATTTATAGCATCACTATGCATTCAGCCTGTTCCTTGATCTGCACAATGGGTCTGGATATTGCTGGAATAACGCATGAGAAAGGGCATGAACAGAAGGTTAGCAAGCGGCAGATAAAATGAGGAACACATACTAACAACTCCCTCATAGCTGCCTCATGCATCAACTTACATGCTCTTGGCGAAGTCTAACGGACTTGAATTACTGTGAGCATGAGACAATTCTATGGCTTCTACGCAGTTAACCTGTAGCGATCTGTGGGCACAGCTAAAGGGCATCTAGGGCAGGGAGAGTGCTTAACAGATTGGGAATTCAATGCTGGTGTAGGGGAAGGGAGGACGACGCTGTATTTTGCCTTTTTATGTTTAGCTGAGTGACATTTAAAGCATGGAAAACAGAGATGGTGTGAGTCCCCCTACAGTGACTCACCATGCTGTCTTGTACAAGGTCTTCAAGTCGTGTCACTGTGATCGAGCGGTCACATGTGTATTTCCGCCGCATTGTCTCCTGAATCTTCTTAAGCTGATCCTCCGTATCCTTCATCTCTGTAAAGAACTGCACAGGGAAAAAAGGAAAATGCTCAGTGGCAGCATAGAGAGGGTCAGAAACTATGGGGACAAAGGAACAATAAGGATGAGAAAGAGAGTAGGATATGGGGAGGAAGAAAGAATGTCAGCAGGAGAAAAGGGTACAGGGAGGAAAGATGGATATGGGGAGGAAGAAAGAAGGGCAGGAGGAGGAGAGAAGGGTACAGGGAGGAAGAAAGAAGGGCAGGAGGAGGAGAGAAGGGCAGGAGGAGGAAGAAGAAGGGCAGGAGGAGGAGGAGAGAAGGGTACAATGAGGAAGAAAGAAGGGCAGGAGGAGGAGGAGAGAAGAGTACAATGAGGAAGAAAGAAGGGCAGGAGAGAAGGGTAGAGTGAGGAAAACATGGACTGATGCCATGACATGGCACAGGCTCCAGGCACCAAGCACAATATTAACTTCAATGACATGAAATGATTATGGTGCCTACAGCATTTGTTTAAAGGACCACTCTAGGCACCCAGACCACTTCAGCTTAATGAAGTGGTCTGGGTGCCAGGTCCAGCTAGGGTTAACCCATTTTTTCATAAACATAGCAGTTTCAGAGAAACTGCTATGTTTATGAATGGGTTAAGCCTTCCCCCTAATCCTCTAGTGGCTGTCTCATTGACAGCCACTAGAGGCGCTTGCGTAATTCTCACTGTGAGTTTCACAGTGAGAGCACGCAAGCGTCCATAGGAAAGCATTATGAATGCTTTCCTATGTGACCGGCTGAATGCGCGCGCATTCAGCCGACGGGGAGGATCGGAGGAGGAGAGCTCCCCGCCCAGCGCTGGAAAAAGGTACGTTTTTACCCCTTTCCCCTTTCCAGAGCTGGGCAGGAGGGAGACCCTGAGGGTGGGGGCACTATAGTGCCAGAAAAACAAGTATGTTTTCCTGGCACTATAGTGGTCCTTTAAAGGAACACTATAGTCACCTAAATTACTTTAGCTAAATGAAGCAGTTTTAGTGTATAGATCATTCCCCTGCAATTTCACTGCTCAATTCACTGTCATTTAGGAGTTAAATCACTTTGTTTCTGTTTATGCAGCCCTAGCCACACCTCCCCTGGCTATGATTGACAGAGCCAGCATGAAAAAAAAAACTGGTTTCACTTTCAAACAGATGTAATTTACCTTAAATAATTGTATCTCAATCTCTAAATTGAACTTTAATCACATACAGGAGGCTCTTGCAGGGTCTAGCAAGCTATTAACATAGCAGGGGATAAGAAAATCTTAATTAAACAGAACTTGCAATAAAGAAAGCCTAAATAGGGCTCTCTTTACAGGAAGTGTTTATGGAAGGCTGTGCAAGTCACATGCAGGGAGGTGTGACTAGGGTTCATAAACAAAGGGATTTAACTCCTAAATGGCAGAGGATTGAGCAGTGAGGCTGCTTCATGTGACTATAGTGACCATTTAATTATATTGTTTTTCATTCTCCAGGATTTATCTATCCAGTCGGTAAATACAGATGAAAATTACAATTAATAAATGAAGTGAAAAATGTATCTAAATTATGAAAATTCTCCAAGTTTGCGGTTTTATTTGGGCTAAGATATGAAATTCACTTAAGTTTCTAAGAATTCCTGCGTTGGTAAACGATCCCCACAGTAATTACTATGGCAGAAAAAGGTCACTTTACAGCTGATTAAAGGACCACTCTAGGCACCCAGACCACTTCAGCTTAATGAAGTGGTCTGGGTGCCAGGTCCTTCTAGGGTTAACCCATTTTTTCATAATTATAGCAGTTTCAGAGAAACTGCTATAATTATGAATGGGTTAAGCCTTCCCCTAATCCTCTAGTGGCTGTCTCATTGACAGCCACTAGAGGCGCTTGCGTGCTTCTCACTGTGATTTTCACAGTGAGAGCACGCAAGCGTCCATAGGAAAGCATTGTAAATGCTTTCCTATGCGACCGGCTGAATGCGCGCGCAGCTCTTGCCGCGCGTGCTCATTCAGCCGACGTGGAGGAACGGAGGCGGAGAGGAGGAGGAGGAGAGCTCCCCGCCCAGCGCTGGAAAAGGGTAAGTTTTAACCCCTTTCCAGAGCCGGGCGGGAGGGGGTCCCTGAGGGTGGGGGCACCCTCAGGGCACTATAGTGCCAGGAAAACGAGTATGTTTTCCTGGCACTATAGTGGTCCTTTAATGAACGAATGATGGATTTGGCTTGTACAAGCGCCACCTTGTGACAATAAATGAGTACTGGCTATGGGTAAAAAGTTGCATTTGTGTTATGCAACCCATATAGTTAGTACAGACTCCACCTAGGGGTGATATCTGGAGGTACTCACTATAATGGCAAACTGTGTGATACAATGTGTGCTTTGTACAGGCTCCCCCTAGGGGTGATATCTGGAGGTACTCACTATAATGGCAAACTGTGTGATACAACGTGTGCTTTGTACAGGCTCCCCCTAGGGGTGATATCTGGAGGTACTCACTATAATGGCAAACTGTGTGATACAACGTGTGCTCTGTACAGGCTCCCCCTAGGGGTGATATCTGGAGGTACTCACTATAATGGCAAACTGTGTGATACAATGTGTGCTTTGTACAGGCTCCCCCTAGGGGTGATATCTGGAGGTACTCACTATAATGGCAAACTGTGTGATACAATGTGTGCTCTGTACAGGCTCCCCCTAGGGGTGATATCTGGAGGTACTCACTATAATGGCAAACTATGTGATACAATGTGTGCTCTGTACAGGCTCCCCCTAGGGGTGATATCTGGAGGTACTCACTATAATGGCAAACTGTGTGATACAACGTGTGCTTTGTACAGGCTCCCCCTGGGGGTGATATCTGGAGGTACTCACTGTAATGGCAAACTGTGTGATACAACGTGTGCTTAGTACAGGCTCCCTATAGGGGTGATATCTGGAGGCACCGTTTCCCCCCAAAAATAAGACTGAGTCTCATAAATTTTTCCTCCAAAAAACACACTAGGGCTTATTTTCGCGGAATGTCTTAATTTTTTGGGGGAAAACTGTAGCAAGCATGTGGAAGAAAGCAGGTCTTGGTTTTGGGGCATTCACTACCTGGAAATATGCGGTGTTTTCCTTTAGATGAGCTTCAATACAGCAGCATAGCTGCAACATCCAGCTCCACTGTGTCTGTAGCGCAGCCTGGAAAGCCTGCAGGTAAGAAGATTAAATAAATAAACACAAATCCAGTAGCGTGTCTATAGTTTGCATAGAATTTAAAAACAGCAAATCAGAAAATGGATTAAGCGGACCACACCCATTGCGCCATAATGGATAAACTCACCTCTATTGTGGACCTGGCCGGGTGGTCATCTTCCAGTAATTTGTCACCCATGCTCTGAATGTCTTTGATCTTTTTCTCTTTCAGTTCGAGTTCTCTCATTAAGCCCTGCAGTAAGAGGAAATAAAGGTGTTACTGTACTCACAAGGGCCAACAAGTAAGGTTTCACCAACTATTTTCCTTGCCCTGATCAGTGCCCTATCGCTTCTCTCCTGTTATCTGTGATATCGTACATCCAGCACACTTTAATTACGCTCACCGAGTAATTATCCTTCTTGCTGGACATGTTACTGTTTCTCTCGCTCCAGTCATAGTTCACCTCTTCCTCCTCTTTGTCATTCAGCCACATCAGCTCTTTTGTGGCTGCGGCGACAAAACCATTGAGACTTTCCAGATTCCGGAGACGCCCCTTGGATGAGTTCTGTGAAGAGACAGTTTGGATTGTTATAATGTTTGCAAGTTGGATGGCTGACTGTAAAACTTGGGAAGAAACTCCACCAAGTGGACATCACACAGTTTCCTACACTCGGAAATCCACTTTCTCCCACTATGACATTTAAAAGCACTTTCGCATCAAACTTTGGTCTAAGTGGGATATAACTGCTTACCAATAGCTTGGCATACAGCAAATCCAGTTTTCCCAGATACTCCTGGTAGGTTCCACGTGATCCTGAGAACTGCCCCTGTGGGGGGATAAGAGGAGAGGTAAGATTTCATATGTACATATACTCTATACAGAAATCAGAGCCACACAGAAACCCACAGAATGTAGCAGGATCACACAGAATGCCACAGAATGGAGAGTGGCCACACAGAATGAAGAGTGGCCGTGTAAATCTAACAGGAGGGAGAGTGGCCGTGTAAATCTAACAGAATGAAGAGTGGCCGTGTAAATCTAACAGGAGGGAGAGTGGCTGTGTAAATCTAACAGGAGGGAGAGTGGCCGTGTAAATCCAACAGGAGGGAGAGTGGCCGTGTAAATCTAAAAGGAGGGAGAGTGGCCGTGTAAATCCAACAGGAGGGAGAGTGGCCGTGTAAATCCAACAGGAGGGAGAGTGGCCGTGTAAATCTAACAGGAGGGAGAGTGGCCGTGTAAATCTAAAAGGAGGGAGAGTGGCCGTGTAAATCCAACAGGAGGGAGAGTGGCCGTGTAAATCCAACAGGAGGGAGAGTGGCCGTGTAAATCTAACAGGAGGGAGAGTGGCCGTGTAAATCCAACAGGAGGGAGAGTGGCCGTGTAAATCCAACAGGAGGGAGAGTGGCCGTGTAAATCTAACAGGAGGGAGAGTGGCCGTGTAAATCTAAAAGGAGGGAGAGTGGCCGTGTAAATCCAACAGGAGGGAGAGTGGCCGTGTAAATCCAACAGGAGGGAGAGTGGCCGTGTAAATCTAACAGGAGGGAGAGTGGCCGTGTAAATCTAACAGGAGAGAGAGTGGCCGTGTAAATCTAAAAGGAGGGTGAGTGGCCGTGTAAATCTAACAGATGGGAGAGTGGCCGTGTAAATCTAACAGGAGGGAGAGTGGCCGTGTAAATCTAACAGATGGGAGAGTTCACAATGACACAATGTAAAATCCTAAATTAGGGAGATCGGATATACACAATGTATAATGTTGCTCTAAGACGCTCACCTCATCAGCCCGTGCCCGTTCTATCTTGGCTCTGAAGTCGTTTATGGACTGATGGAGGCCACGGTGGCTTCCGAGCTGAGACTCTACGCTAGGCAGGTCTGAACCCCATTCTGCAGCATTGATCTGTTTCTGATTGTCCTCTATCCAGGCAAGCAGACTCTGCAGGTAGCGCAGGGTAGCATCCTCCATTTTTGAGCTTACAGAGGTTTGAACTGTCGATATGATGACCTGAGGAGCCCCTGCCTTAATGCGTAGGTTGTATTCTGTTCGTATTGCCACCAAACGCTCATGGAGATGATAAACCCTAGGGAACAGATATCACAGGTAAGACCAAAGCGAAAGAGTCACAATGAGCAATCTATAGGGTAACAGGGAACCAGTCATAGTGAGCAATCTATAGGGTAACCTGGAACCAGTCATAGTGAGCAATCTATAGGGTAACCTGGAACCAGTCATAATGAGCAATCTATAGGGTAACCGGGAACCAGTCATTGTGAGCAATCTATAGGGTAACAGGGAACCAGTCATTGTGAGCAATCTATAGGGTAACCGGGAACCAGTCATTGTGAGCAATCTATAGGGTAACAGGGAACCAGTCATTGTGAGCAATCTATAGGGTAACCGGGAACCAGTCATTGTGAGCAATCTATAGGGTAACAGGGAACCAGTCATTGTGAGCAATCTATAGGGTAACCGGGAACCAGTCATTGTGAGCAATCTATAGGGTAACAGGGAACCAGTCATTGTGAGCAATCTATAGGGTAACATGGAACCAGTCATTGTGAGCAATCTATAGGGTAACATGGAACCAGTCATTGTGAGCAATCTATAGGGTAAGCGGGAACCAGTCATTGTGAGCAATCTATAGGGTAATCTATAGGGTAACCGGGAACCAGTAATTGTGAGCAATCTATAGGGTAACAGGGAACCAGACATTGTGAGCAATCTATAGGGTTACCGGGAACCAGTGATTGTGAGAAATCTATAGGGTAACCGGGAACCAGTCATTGTGAGCAATCTATAGGGTAACAGGGAACCAGACATTGTGAGCAATCTATAGGGTAACCTGGAACCAGTAATTGTGAGCAATCTATAGGGTAACAGGGAACCAGTCATTGTGAGCAGTCTATAGGGTAACAGGGAACCAGTCATTGTGAGCAGTCTATAGGGTAACAGGAACCAGTCATAGTGAGCAATCTATAGGGTAACCGGGAACCAGTCATTGTAAGCAATCTGTAGGGTAATCGGGAACCAGTCATTGTGAGCAAAACAGAAAAAGTGTGCAGCGCATGAACCAAACCCACAAATCTTATAGGAGTATAAGCACAATCAGTACATAAAAATACAAAGAGAGATAAATACCCCAGTATTTTAAGATCTTTAAGGGTCATACGTTTTGGTCAGATCCCATATAGAAACTGGTTCAAGTAGTATCACTTTAAAAATGTCTCAGGTCAAATCTTGAAGTTACTCCCAGGGATGTAGCTTGATCCTCAGAATATGGAAATGGTTGGACAAGCAAACATCAAATTAAAAGAGTATAAAAAGCACATTTATTATAAGTAAATAAAAACCTTACATTGAGGTCTTGTAAAATCAGCAAAGAAATAACAGCATAAATAGCAGCACAACGCGTTTCAACGATCAATCTCGTCTTCCTCAGGTGCAGTTCACATTGTTACATAAAATTCATAAATTTAAAAGCCTTTTGGCGCGGAAAATCGGGTATTTAGGACCCGCCCCCTTTGCCATCGGACCAATCAGCAAAGACTAAATGGTTTCCTCTTCACAGTCTGTGATTTCCGGATCTATGCGTTCCATTCCTTTTACTTCCGGTATCGCATGCGTTCCAATATGCGTTTCACAGGGGGCACTTCCGGTTTCGCTTGCGGTCCGGTTTATCCAGCGAAAAAATTCTATATCAAGTTCATATGGCTACTAAACCTCAAGTCCACATAAAAATAATGTACATGTGTACATAGATGCTCATATATATGTGTACAAAACATGTACATAGAAAACAGGGAAATAAAATAGAAAACCAAAAGTTAATAATAGCCACAAATAACTCATTATATCTATATATACAGATACATAATAAAAGAGTGAGGTGGAACCAATAAGAGTGTGTTCACCAGGTGAAGAGTGTGTAGAGAATTAGATATAATTGTACATTTCAAAATCAATGTTTAAACCACATGGAGAGAGGGTTTCCAGCTCAAAGATCCATTTCATTTCTGTTCTATTCAGGATCTTGAGGTGGTCCCCCCCTCTCCATGGTTTTTGAACCTTTTGGATTCCCAGGAAATGTAAACATTTGGTGTCCCCATTATGTTTTTGATAGACATGTGCTGATACTGAATGATTAAGAACTCCCTTTTGTACATTCCTAAGATGTTCACAGATCCTGACTTTTAGGGGTCTAGTGGTACGCCCTATGTACTGCAGTCCACAGATACATGTTAATAAATAAATAACATTGTTTGAATTACATGTTATAAAATCTTTAACTGTATATTCTTTTTGTGTTTTACTTGAAATAAATTTCTCAGTTTTTTTATTTATGATTTTACTCATACTACACGCCCTACAATTCCCACAGTTAAAAAATCCTTGTAATTTTTTTCCTTGTAAATCATTATCTTTGAGGGGTCTTTTGGGGATATAACTCCTAGTCAATATATCTTTAAAATTATTGGCGCCTCTATAAGTTATTTTCGGCTTTTCTCCTATAAATTCACTAAGATCTTCATTTTGTTTAAGAATATACCAATGTTTTTTTAAAACTTTATGAAAAATATGACTCTGTGAGTTATAGTCACAAATAAAAGACACTTGTTTCGTTTGTGTGCATTCTTTTCTCTTTTTATACATTAATAAATCTTTTCTGGGCTTAATTAAAACTTCCTCCAATTGTGCCTCTACATCAACTTTTTTGTAACCTTTCTGATAAAATTGTTCTTTCAACATATCAGTTTGTTCTAAAAATGTTTTTTCTTCCGTGCAGTTCCTTTTTATTCTCATAAATTGGCTTTTAGGGATATTTGAAAGCCAAGATTTAAAGTGACAACTCTCACTGTTGATGTAACTATTGACATCAACAGTTTTAAAAAAAGTACTAGTCTTAACAACTCCATTGTCAATGAAAATCTTTAAATCTAGGAAGTGTACTTCTTGATTACTTATTTCCGAGGTAAGCTTAATACCCCAAGAATTAGAGTTTAGAAAAATTAAAAAGTTATCCAGTGATGTCTTACTTCCCTTCCATATTAAAAAGATATCGTCTATGTACCGCCTATAGAGGACCAAGTTCGCCACCCAGTCATGTTCAGCATATATATAGGATTCTTCCCAAAATGCCATGAAAAGATTAGCATAACTGGGCGAGAACTTGGTCCCCATGGCGGTACCTCTCTTCTGAATATAAAAGTCCCCCTCAAACCAAAAGAAGTTGTTTTGTAGGATAATTTCAATGCCCTCAATAATAAATTTAATCTGTTCTCCTTTGAATGCATTTGATGTTTTCAGGAAATATTCCACCGCCTTACATCCTTTTTGATGTTCAATGACTGTGTAAAGGCTACTGACATCGCTAGTAACGAGAAAGTAATCCTCTTTCCAGTCTATTTTTTGTAAGGTCTGAAGGAGATTAATGGAATCTTTCAAATAAGCTCTAGTTTTAATAACAAGGGGTTGTAAGAGAATATCAATATATTGTGACAGGGGTGATAACAAAGAGTCAACCCCTGCCACAATTGGTCTCCCTGGAGGGGAATTTGGGAATTTTGACTAGAGATGAATATGGGTTTCTTAATAAAGAACATACTATTATCCCTGTGATCTATGTTCTCCCCAAAATCCACAAGGATCCTGTACAACCTCCAGGGAGACCAATTGTGGCAGGGGTTGACTCTTTGTTATCACCCCTGTCACAATATATTGATATTCTCTTACAACCCCTTGTTATTAAAACTAGAGCTTATTTGAAAGATTCCATTAATCTCCTTCAGACTTTACAAAAAATAGACTGGAAAGAGGATTACTTTCTCGTTACTAGCGATGTCAGTAGCCTTTACACAGTCATTGAACATCAAAAAGGATGTAAGGCGGTGGAATATTTCCTGAAAACATCAAATGCATTCAAAGGAGAACAGATTAAATTTATTATTGAGGGCATTGAAATTATCCTACAAAACAACTTCTTTTGGTTTGAGGGGGATTTTTATATTCAGAAGAGAGGTACCGCCATGGGGACCAAGTTCGCGCCCAGTTATGCTAATCTTTTCATGGCATTTTGGGAAGAATCCTATATATATGCTGAACATGACTGGGTGGCGAACTTGGTCCTCTATAGGCGGTACATAGACGATATCTTTTTAATATGGAAGGGAAGTAAGACATCACTGGATAACTTTTTAATTTTTCTAAACTCTAATTCTTGGGGTATTAAGCTTACCTCGGAAATAAGTAATCAAGAAGTACACTTCCTAGATTTAAAGATTTTCATTGACAATGGAGTTGTTAAGACTAGTACTTTTTTTAAAACTGTTGATGTCAATAGTTACATCAACAGTGAGAGTTGTCACTTTAAATCTTGGCTTTCAAATATCCCTAAAAGCCAATTTATGAGAATAAAAAGGAACTGCACGGAAGAAAAAACATTTTTAGAACAAACTGATATGTTGAAAGAACAATTTTATCAGAAAGGTTACAAAAAAGTTGATGTAGAGGCACAATTGGAGGAAGTTTTAATTAAGCCCAGAAAAGATTTATTAATGTATAAAAAGAGAAAAGAATGCACACAAACGAAACAAGTGTCTTTTATTTGTGACTATAACTCACAGAGTCATATTTTTCATAAAGTTTTAAAAAAACATTGGTATATTCTTAAACAAAATGAAGATCTTAGTGAATTTATAGGAGAAAAGCCGAAAATAACTTATAGAGGCGCCAATAATTTTAAAGATATATTGACTAGGAGTTATATCCCCAAAAGACCCCTCAAAGATAATGATTTACAAGGAAAAAAATTACAAGGATTTTTTAACTGTGGGAATTGTAGGGCGTGTAGTATGAGTAAAATCATAAATAAAAAAACTGAGAAATTTATTTCAAGTAAAACACAAAAAGAATATACAGTTAAAGATTTTATAACATGTAATTCAAACAATGTTATTTATTTATTAACATGTATCTGTGGACTGCAGTACATAGGGCGTACCACTAGACCCCTAAAAGTCAGGATCTGTGAACATCTTAGGAATGTACAAAAGGGAGTTCTTAATCATTCAGTATCAGCACATGTCTATCAAAAACATAATGGGGACACCAAATGTTTACATTTCCTGGGAATCCAAAAGGTTCAAAAACCATGGAGAGGGGGGGACCACCTCAAGATCCTGAATAGAACAGAAATGAAATGGATCTTTGAGCTGGAAACCCTCTCTCCATGTGGTTTAAACATTGATTTTGAAATGTACAATTATATCTAATTCTCTACACACCTGGTGAACACATTCTTATTGGTTCCACCTCACTCTTTTATTATGTATCTGTATATATAGATATAATGAGTTATTTGTGGCTATTATTAACTTTTGGTTTTCTATTTTATTTCTCTGTTTTCTATGTACATGTTTTGTACACATATATATGAGCATCTATGTACACATGTACATTATTTTTATGTGGACTTGAGGTTTAGTAGCCATATGAACTTGATATAGAATTTTTTCGCCGGATAAACCGGACCGCAAGCGAAACCGGAAGTGCCCCCTGTGAAACGCATATTGGAACGCATGCGATACCGGAAGTAAAAGGAATGGAACGCATAGATCCGGAAATCACAGACTGTGAAGAGGAAACCATTTAGTCTTTGCTGATTGGTCCGATGGCAAAGGGGGCGAGTCCTAAATACCCGATTTTGCGTGCCAAAAGGCTTTTAAATGTATGAATTTTATGTAACAATGTGAACTGCACCTGAGGAAGACGAGATTGATCGTTGAAACGCGTTGTGCTGCTATTTATGCTGTTATTTCTTTGCTGATTTTACAAGACCTCAATGTAAGGTTTTTATTTACTTATAATAAATGTGCTTTTTATACTCTTTTAATTTGATGTTTGCTTGTCCAACCATTTCCATATTCTGAGGATCAAGCTACATCCCTGAGAGTAATTTCAAGATTTGACCTGAGACATTTTAAAGTGATACTACTTGAACCAGTTTCCATATAGGATCTGACCAAAACGTATGACCCTTAAAGATCTTAAAATACTGGGGTATTTATCTCTCTTTGTATTTTTATGTACTGATTGTGCTTATACTCCTATAAGATTTGTGGGTTTGGTTCATGCGCTGCACACTTTTTCTGTTTTGTACACTGTTGTTTTTGTGGGATTATTGTGATTGTACCCACTAGTGTGTTCTAGCTGCTATTCATTTTAGCGCCATAAATTGTATTTTTTCTGTTTTACAGTCATTGTGAGCAATTTATAGGGTAACACTGAACCAAACAGTGAGCAATCTGTAGGGTTTACTTACTAAACAACAAGTCACTAACCTGCCAAACAGATCATTGCAAAGTCACAATAAAATCTGCAATCCTGATATTTGAGCCTAAATTGTGTTAATAGAACAGTCACACAGTATAGTGAACAGAGCGCTTTGTTTCCAATTAGATTCAGTGAGAATGTAAGGTGTCAGAAATATGAAGCACTGATATCATTCTGCCCAAATTGTTCCCACTGGTTACTAGAATGTTACCTTCGGTACATTTGCTCCGCCTGAGGGTGTCGCCCATCTTTAAGAGCCTGCACATCATTAAACAGCACACGAATCATGGCGTCTGCTTTGTCCAGATCCCGCTCGATCTCCCCAGTTCGCTGTGGTTGCTTTCCAGCAGTCATCAATCGGCTATCCTACAAGGAGAACCTGATGTTAGCAATAAACAAACCGGTCCAGGCCAGCCTTGGAATAGCCAGCGTCCCTGCGATAAATTAACTATAGCCGGTTTAGTGGAATCCACGGCTGGCTGTATATTTAATTGGAAGATTTGAATTGTTACTGCATTGCACAGCAAGGAGCGTATTCACTAATAGCTGAATTGGAGCTATTCATCTCCCCTTTCAGTACAATTAACTGATTAGCGAATAAACCCTAGAGACATTTATTAGAGAAATGAGAGAGCTGCAATGTTTACTGATAATTTTAGGAACAATTGTGGTTTTTAGGCCTATTAGGCCTGCGTAGAGCTGAATGCAGTGAGGTCAATATAATTCTGTTGGGTAAAGGTTCTGTGCAGTAATAAATCTGTCTAACAGGCAGCGTGTTGAGAAACAGATACTACAGTCCTGGTGATAATACGATTGTGCAGCTGCCATGCACGGTGTGTGATATTAGTGCACGCACACTCACCGTTTGAAGTAAGGTATCGGCTTGGCTCAGTTGCTCCTCACACAGAGCGGACTCCATCTGCAACTTACTGACAATACGTTGCAGCCGCTCCAACCTATACAGAGAGAAAGAATGAGCGGTGAGTGCCTGGCAGTGCAGCGGATATACTCCGCTAACGAGCTGCTTACAGCTAATTAACTTTATTCTTTAAATCTCCCATGAAGAGACCTTGAAAAATGTATTATGTGTGTGTATAGACTGGGCTGCATGAAATATAACATGTCAAAAAATGTCCCATTACACTTCCAATTAAATATCCGGTCTATAGTCTGGCTGCATTTCACAATGGCATCCAGCACCCCCATCAAACTCAAGGCAAAGAGAATTGCAGGCAACACTTGTAAAAGAGTCATGGAGTTTATTAATTGCAAGTTCTACACCAAAACCGCCAAACTGGAAACATTTTCTACTTCAGATAGTTTGGAAAGAAATCTGCAATTCTCCCTTATTTCCTAATGTAATAAAAAACGTCTCTTGTTTCAAACCGTGAAATACCAATCGTTATTGCTCTGCATTATATATCTTTCCATTTTCGAGAAAGCTCTCCCTTTCCGCATCATCCCACATAACATTTCATATATCACAGCATGGATACAAGAATATAAACCCTCCCAACAGCGCAGGAAGCCAGAAAAAGGCAGTAATTGTCTGCACCCATGTGCAATGCTCTGCAGGCTCCGCCCCCTTTGACAAAGCGCTTACCTATCCTGTGCGTTTCCCCTGGCCACGCATTGTGCTGCAGATCACTCTCACAGGCACTGCAAGCCAGCATATGTGTAAATGTCAGGGTTTCCCCTGCCCGCCCTGTCCCATCTAACAGTCAGCCCTGACAGTCTGTATCCAATTACTGGACTGTATGACTCACCCAAAACTCTCCTAAACTGGCAGAACAACTTCTTCCTCTTCGCAATGTTACATTAACCCTCACATAGGGGGAATTGAGTGAAACGATTACTGCAATTCACCCAGAACAATGCAGATCTTAAACTGCTTTCCCTAAACTGCGAAGCTCCGTGGTGTGAATCAAGAAATCCTCAGCATTGGTTATAGGATGGGGGACCTCACTAGGTGACGGCAATTGATTATCTCCTCAATCACTGCATGTGACTCACGGGAAACGTCTAACCACTGCTACAGCTCTGATGGTTTAGAAGAGACGGGGCACCCCCTCCCTCCGTCTCCAAAGCAAACAGTGGTCACTGCCCAAACGGCGGGCACAAAACTCCCATTTCTTAAAGCTAAAACAGTCGCACTAGAGATTTTACTCAGCAAAGAAGCTAGATTCATAGTGTATGCTGCCATTACAACTCATTCTGATGCAAATGTGCATTCGTTTCCTATGATTGAAAGGCAGAATTCAGCATTCACTGATGAGGGGAGTCCTTATTTTTATTAATATACACTTTATCATCATGAGCTGACAAGAGGAATCATGGGAAAAGCAGGGAAACCTTTTTCTGGAATCCCATGAAATAATCCATATGTCTGATTCGTGTGCTACTTATTCCACTTTCAGATTTTCGCTAATTTTCCAGTTTATTTTACCATTGATCACAATCACAAAATATGACAAATGAGCAAACTTACTTTAAAATAAATCAAATTCGCAATTTGAAGGATTTTTTTTTTTTTTTTTTTAAAATACATTACTACAAAAGGGAGAGCTCTGAAAGCTGTTAACAGTCCCAAAATTCCCCCCAATCAGACCGTAGCGGAAATTTTGTTGGAAAGAAAAGACGCACTTTTGCAGCTGTTTTTTATACCCTGAAAGCGACAAGTTTGGCAACAAAAATAAAGGAAATTGAAGAGAAAAATCACAAAAGAGATGCAGTAACAAATCTCCAAAAATAGATCCATCTACAACGTCCACCACGCCATCCATCTACAACGTCCACCACGCCATCCATCTACAACGTCCACCACGCCATACATGAACAACGCCATCCAACATCACACGTATCATCCATCTACAACGTCCACCACGCCATCCATCTACAACGTCCACCACGCCATCCATCTACAACGTCCACCACGCCATCCATCTACAACGTCCACCACGCCATCCATCTACAACGTCCACCACGCCATCCATCTACAACGTCCACCACGCCATCCATCTACAACGTCCATCACGCCATCCATCTACAACGTCCATCACGCCATCCATCTACAACGTCCATCACGCCATCCATCTACAACGTCCACCACACCATGTATCTATAACGTCCACCACACCATCTATATACAACGTCCACCACACCATCTATATACAACGTCCATCACACCATCTATATACAACGTCCATCACACCATCTATATACAACGTCCATCACACCATCTATATACAACGTCCATCACACCATCTATATACAACGTCCATCACACCATCTATCTATAACGTCCATCACACCATCTATCTATAACGTCCATCACACTATCTATATATAACGTCCATCACATTATCTATAAAGTCCATCACACTATCTATATAATGTCCACAAAGTATTAAAATGGCAGCGCCCATCCCACAGAGTTTTCAAATTACAACGCTCATCACGCAGAGTATTAAAATGGCAGCGCCCATCACACAGAGTGTTAAAATGGCAGCACCTATCACACAGAGTGTTAAAATGGCAGCACCCATCACACAGTTTAATCAGAAGGATTATGCAGATTTTACAAACCAACACACACCATTAATTGGAAGAATACACCATAAACATGAGACAGCGTCACTTTAATTGTCCTTATAGTCAAAAACTGTGACTTTAAGATAACATTTTAAAGAAAAAGGGATTTGGGCGCACACCCGGAACATGCATTTTTTCAGCGGTGGTGCTGCCATAGAGACCGACATTTATACAATATACAAATTAAGGAATAGTGCATACAGAAAAGTACAGTTTGAAATTTTAGAAGGCTACTGAAAATGGGGATTCCTATATTTGTTCAAACTGTATTTTTATGTGTGTGCTGTTCCTTACTCTGTATAAAAACTTTAAGAGTACTGTAGGTTCTAACTAGAACAAGCACCCCATTACTACCATTCCATTACCCCATTATTTGCCTCTCAGATACCCCATGACTTACCTTTCTCAGAGACTCCATAACCCACCTCTCAATTACCCTATGACTTACCTTTCTCAGACTTCCCATAACCCACCTCTCTTAGACAACCTATCACCCACCTCTCCAGTTCGAGCCTCAGAAGCTTCTCTCTCTCTAGGATGGACACATGCAGTTTGCCCCACTCCTTCTCCACATCCAATGGGTGGAAGCCAGGTGGTATCTTTAGTTGACCTGACTTGACTGCACCCTGACAGAATGAGACAGAAACATTATAGATGTTGGTACAAATATCAAGACAGTGAACAAGACCTCTGAAACCCAATCAGGAAAGTGGGCAAAGAGAATTAACATGAAATACACCAAGTGGACAGGGCAGAGAGACAGGCCTGGACGATTAGCTACATGGGTAAAATGTGTCAGAGAGACAAGCCATCAATATTGGCAAGACATAAGAAAGCAAATAAGAAAGCAATGGGACACTTACCTCCAAGGTCTGGTACTGCTGCTTGGTCTGATTTTTATCAGCCTCCTTACTGGGGAGCTCAGTCTCTTTAAACTTCAGAAACTGCCGCCACAGGATCTGGCAAAGAAAAGGAGTTATAAGCAGGAATGGTAATACATGGCTAATACCTAGACTTGTGTAAAAGTTTATTTCAGATGATAACTTTGAATCAAATGCCATTTAATCCACACCAGACTAACTGATTGCCTGGGATTCACCTGTGGGGTTGTTATTCACTGAATTGATTTGTCTGGCTGTGGATTAAAAGGCATTTCAATTCCACAACTGTAAGAAGCAGACTATCGGTATTTTGGGAAAGGCGCAGACTATCGGTATTTGGGGAAAGGTGGCTGATATTCTTGTGTACAACAAGATCAAATTGGTCTAATCAAGATCATCTTATCACATGATGATCATGGGAACCAACATTCATATCTAACCACAAGTCTCCTGACATCAGCCTCCGACCAGTGACACACCCATCGGCTGCACAATAATAATCGGAGTGCCACTTTCACCAACACCCCATCTACAGCACAGTAACCCACAGAGTGCCACTCTCACCAACACCCCATCTTCAGCACAGTAACCCCCAAAGTGCCACTCTCACCAACACCCCATCTACAGCACAGTAACCCCCAAAGTGCCACTCTCACCAACACCCCATCTTCAGCACAGTAACCCCCAAAGTGCCACTCTCACCAACACCCCATCTTCAGCACAGTAACCCCCCAGAGTGCCACTCTCACCTACACCCCATCTACAGCACAGTAACCCCCAGAGTGCCACTCTCACCAACACCCCATCTTCAGCACAGTAACCCCCAAAGTGCCACTCTCACCTACACCCCATCTACAGCACAGTAACCCCCAAAGTGCCACTCTCACCAACACCCCATCTTCAGCACAGTAACCCCCAAAGTGCCACTCTCACCAACACCCCATCTTCAGCACAGTAACCCCCAAAGTGCCACTCTCACCAACACCCCATCTTCAGCACAGTAACCCCCAAAGTGCCACACTCACTAACACCCATTTTGTATGGGGTAACCCCTGGTGAGAGCCAGTATCACACCTACTCTGTGAGTTCCCAACGTAAAGTGGACTAATGTGATGTAAACGTTACTGAGGAAAGGTTTCACTTGATAATTCAGGAGATGGTCGGCCACCACCACGGCCTGGCAAGATTTACAGATTAATCTGTGTAGGCAAACTGACCGTCTGGGTTTAACACTGGCCAGACAGAGAATTTATATTATTACCTCAATCTCCTCATAGCTGGCTGGGAATCTCCTCTCCTCGAAGATGATGGTGTAATGGTGGATCCACTGGAGGAGCACTGTCACCCTCTCATAGTACTCATGCCACCACAACTCCAACTCCTGCCAAAAAAAGCAGCTCATTAACAGTCTGGACTAACTGGAACAAATTAGGCAGTGACTTATGGGAATTTTTGCCACTGTCATCCTACAACCCATGGGACCCAGGGCCACCGTCATCCCTCAGCCCATGGGACCCAGGGCCACCGTCATCCCTCAACCCATGGGACCCAGGGCCAGCGTCATCCCTCAACCCATGGGACCCAGGGCCACCGTCATCCCTCAACCCATGGGACCCAGGGCCACCGTCATCCCTCAACCCATGGGACCCAGGGCCACCGTCATCCCTCAACCCATGGGACCCAAGGCCACCGTCATCCCTCAACCCATGGGACCCAGGGCCACCGTCATCCCTCAACCCATGGGACCCAGGGATCCAGAAGCTATAACTTTCCATACTGTCTTCATCCCTCAACCCATGGGACCCAGGGCCACCGTCATCCCTCAACCCATGGGACCCAGGGCCACCGTCTCCCCCTCAACCCATGGGACCCAGGGCCACCGTCTCCCCCTAAACCCATGGGACCCAGGGCCACCGTCTCCCCCTAAACCCAGGGGACTGAGTGTCATCATTATCCCATAACCCATAAGGCAGAGTGCTACCATTATGCTTCAACCCATGCTGACATCAACCCTCAAACAATGGGACCGAGTGCTGACATCAACCCTCAACCCATGTGTTCCCATCACACCTCAACATATGTAAACCAGTACCTATGTCACCCTTTAATCATAAAAGCAATTACTTAATATAGCTTCAATCCAAAGCTGCTGGTCTACTCACGTTTGCCCTCACACCATCCTGTACATCAGGAACTCTGGGCATGGCATCATACAAAGAGGACACGTATGTGATAATCGATTTCTCATCAGGCTGTGGCACATCAACATCTAAAACAGAGAATCACAATATTAACACATAAACCTCTCTGTGACGGATTCCTGTAACATTACCTGAGGCTATAACTTTACACACTGTCTGTGACGGATTCCTGTATGTTACCAGAGGCTATAACTTTACATACTGTCTGTGACGGCTTCCTGTAATGTTACCAGAGACTATAACTTTACACACTGTCTGTGACGGATTCCTGTAAGGTTACCTGAGGCTATAACTTTACATACTGTCTGTGACGGCTTCCTGTAATGTTACCAGAGACTATAACTTTACACACCGTCTGTGACGGCTTCCTGTAATGTTACCAGAGACTATAACTTTACACACCGTCTGTGACTGCTTCCTGTAATGTTACCAGAGGCTATAACTTTACACACCGTCTGTGACGGCTTCCTGTAATGTTACCAGAGGCTATAACTTTACACACCGTCTGTGACTGCTTCCTGTAATGTTACCAGAGGCTATAACTTTACACACAGTCTGTGACAGCTTCCTGTAATGTTACCAGAGGCTATAACTTTACACACCGTCTGTGACGGCTTCCTGTAATGTTACCAGAGGCTATAACTTTACATACTGTCTGTGACGGCTTCCTGTAATGTTACCAGAGGCTATAACTTTACATACTGTCTGTGACGGATTCCTGTAAGGTTACCCGAGGCTATAACTTTACACACCGTCTGTGACTGCTTTCTGTAATGTTACCAGAGGCTATAACTTTACATACGGTCTGTGACGGCTTCCTGTAATGTTACCAGAGGCTATAACTTTACATACTGTCTGTGACGGATTCCTGTAAGCTTACCTGAGGCTGTAACTTTACACACCGTCTGTGACTGCTTTCTGTAATGTTACCAGAGGCTATAACTTTACATACTGTCTGTGACGGCTTCCTGTAATGTTACCAGAGGCTATAACTTTACATACTGTCTGTGACGGATTCCTGTAAGCTTACCTGAGGCTATAACTTTACACATTGTCTGTGACGGATTCCTGTAAGGTTACCTGAGGCTATAACATTACACACGGTCAGTGACGACTTCTTGTAAGCTTACCTGAGGCTATAACTTTACACATTGTCTGTGACTGCTTCCTGTAAAGTGAAGCCGCATCACAGGAATAGGTTTGAAAGCTGGAACGCTGGGCCATATTGAGACTCACCCTCTGGGTCCAGAAGTCTAGTGACGCCAAGCTCCTTCTCAGCTACGTTGAAAGCTTGATCCAGATTCTCCAGGTTGCTCTGGCGGTATACTCTGTTCATATCAATCAGCATGGGTCTGAAAAGAGGTGGAGAACAGAGATTAGAGGAAAAATAAATTAATGGAATTTAGGCAAGAGAAAGCAGTGAAGAGATTAGAGGAGAAAATAGTTATTGGAGTAAAGTAAACTGTATTTACAGGATTAGAGTAGGAGAAATAGGGTGATGGAATAAGAGGCAAAAAAAAAAGTATTGGTGGTATTAGAAGACGACAATGCATTGTTAGCATTTAAGGAGGATAATGAACCGATGGGACAAGAGAGAGTAGAGGTTGACAATGGATTGTGGGATTAGAGGAGGCTGGAAGAGAATGGATTGCCAGGATTATAGGAGGACAATGGATTGACTGGATTAGAGGAAAATGTATTGGTGGGATTATAGGAGGACAATAAATATGGAAAGAAATATGTGGTATTATAGGAAGACAATAGATTGGTGGGAATATAGGAAGACAATGAATTGGTGGTATTATAGAAAGACAATGGGTTGGTGGGATTATAGGAAGACAATGGATTGGTGGGATTATAGAAAGACAATGGATTGGTGGTACTAAATGAATACAATGGATTGGTGGTACTAAATGAAGACAATGGATTGGTAGGATTATAGGAAGACAATGGGTTGGTGGGAATATAAGAAGACAATGGGTTGGTGGGAATATAGGAAGACAATGGGTTGGTGGGAATATAGGAAGACAATGGGTTGGTGGGAATATAGGAAGACAATTGATTGGTGGTATTTTAGGAAGACAATGGATTGGTGGTACTATTGGAAGACAATGGGTTGGTGGGATTATAGGAAGACAATAGGTTGGTGGGATTAGAGGAAGACAATGGGTTGGTGGGATTAGAGGAAGACAATGGGTTGGTGGGAATATAGGAAGACAATGGGTTGGTGGGAATATAGGAAGACAATGGGTTGGTGGGAATATAGGAAGACAATGGGTTGGTGGGAATATAGGAAAACAATGGGTTGGTGGGAATATAGGAAGACAATGGGTTGGTGGGAATATAGGAAGACAATGGGTTGGTGGGAATATAGGAAGACAATGGGTTGGTGGGAATATAGGAAGACAATGGATTGGTGGTATTATAGGAAGACAATGGATTGGTGGTACTAAAGGAAGACAATGGTTTGGTAGGACTATAGGAAGACAATGGGTTGGTGGGGTTATATGAGGAGACCAGACAGATGGAATTATAGGATAAAATAGTGATAAGAAACAAAAATTCAAATTTATCAAAGTAACAATGGCAGTGACAATCTGTAATTACCGTAAAAGATACAACATTCTCCTGGATCCCAGTGTGCAACTGGCCTGAGGTTAGCCAGCTCGTACAATGTAATTTGCAGAAAACAAAATGGTTTAGGCAGGTGAGCAGGTTTATTGGAGCAGATGAAAGCAATGTTTTGGCCCCCAAAGCTTGACAAAGGCGCTATTGTGGGACGAAGCACGGCTTTCATCTGCTCCAATAAACCTGCTCACTTTGGATTTACATTGAGTGTCTGTACCATCATTTATTTTCTGCAAATCTATTTGTCTGTGTCACTTATGGAGTAGGTGGAGTGAATGTTAGATGTGAAGACACAGACTTCTTTATTCATTCGTCCCCATGCGGACTATCGAGGGTTACCAGGTGTAATGGCAGCATATTGCGAGATACAGAATTTATATACTCACTGAGCTTGTGCAAAATAGATCACATTGTTACTATATAATAAAAATGCAAAGGTTTTGTCTTAGTTGAGGAACTTTATTAAACACTTAGCTAGACATGACAAACCGGTCCCTAAAACTTCCACATTACCAAGATAAGAACAGTATTTAAACTCCCTGCTGTGTTTAACCAGAGGCAGAGCTTACACCATGGGCTACCATGCCATTAAGTGTCACTTTAACCCTGTTAAATATATTCTACACGGCTCTATACAGTGACATTGTCATTTTAGAAGGATTGAAAGTTACGATACACGTATATGAATCAGTTCAATACTTATGAAAACCCACAGACAGACAGCCACGTGCACACTTTACATGCCCTGCAGGCGTCCTGTGTCCCACACTGCTCACATCATAGACACAGCGCCTGCAGCCCTTATTTATGGATATTATATTGGAGAGGTCTTAAAGCCCCAAAACGGATGCTATAAACCAACACAGATAAGGAAGATTACTACAGCAAGGTAGAACATCACAGCAGTTCTCAGGGGACCACACAAAGAATGAGCACAATGCAAACACTCTGTACCACAGACTATGCCAGAGGACGTGAAATTTTCACTATAACAGGGATAAAAGTGCAGGATATTCAGAGGATGAGCGCCACAAAAGATGTTTATTAGTTTTGCTGGCACAGTCAGGCATACACTCCCATCTTGCCCAGCCTGGGGCACAGAAGACAGACAGTTTAAAAGCAACAGAGCCTACATTTCTTTCAGCTGCAGCTCAGAACGGATGGAGTAGACCGATCCCATGTAGGTACTCTCACGTTTTGTTGTGGACTGCTGCATCAGCGTGGACATCTCCTCGCAATCATCTTGGGAGTGGAGGCCATTTTCAGATGGTATATCATCACACACCATCAATACCTTGTCCAAAGGCTGCCTGCGTGGGGAAGACGAGTGCCTATACAATGCCTTCTGCTGTGCCTTCTTCTGTCGAGCACCTTGACGATGCTGTCTTGGTCCGTTCAGATACATGATTTGACAAACACTTGATATTTTTGGGACTCTGCTGATGTGGGTCTATATTGTTACAATGGACTTTGTACTAATCCAGGTTCAATGTTCATTTAGTATCTGCTTCTCTCCATCCTCAAAGACTAACTTCCTCTGCTTGCCTCAACTTCTCAAACAATCCTGGTTCTCCCCCTCCTTGTCCGTCGATATCCAGTTACATAATCAGTCACGACCTTCACTAGGTTGCTACCTATTCCTGTGCAGTATTAAGATCCAGACCAGGTAACTTAATACAAAACTGCTTCTGTACATTACTCCGTTGCTTTGTTACAATCAGCCGTGTCTGATAAATAGTAAAACATCATCCCAGATGGGAGAGGAGAAGTCAGAGGATCCCGTCTCTATGAGGCTACCTTCCCTCGCCCAAAGTCTCTGCCTTCTGCTACAGGTGGGGTGTGTATGTGAGATGCAGTTCTGGATTTAGGGCGTGACGGAGCAGCCATGCTTATACATGTTGCAAAGTGTTTAAAAAAAAAAAAAAAGACAGAAAACCTAAGGGAGGGAGACGCACACAAAATGTCGCCTCTGGCTACCTACTCACAGTGCAGCATGCGTCTCCACCCGACCTAATCCCAAATACAAAAATACTTATTCCACTCAATACAGACAGGACATGCCAATGGTAAAAAGTCACTAGGAGAGGATTCGCCGGCAAAACGGGTCATTGGGACGTGATGCGCCAGCAAAACGGGCCATCGGGACAGGATGCACCGGCAAAACGGGCCAACGGGACAGGATGCACCGGCAAAATGGGCCATCAGGACAGGATGCGCCGGCAAAATGGGCCATTGGGACGGGATCCACCAGCAAAACGGGCCATCAGGACAATTATCAATGTAAGAACCAGGCATGAAGACAGGAGCTGCTAACTAAACTCCCATTGGACGTTTCCAGCAAGAATATCTGTCAGAAGCAGATTCTATAAGCTGTCGGAAAAAGCTCCATAACTATAACTCACAATTCATTAGCCCGGCATGCTGAATTATCTCAATGTTCTTAAAAGCTATTTGTTAGTTGTCAGGTATTTAGGATAAAAACAAAACAAAAAAAAACCGTAGATATATTAAGAGAAAATGATTTGCAGTCTGTCACAGGTCTCAGTCACCCCCTAGTAATTACATACGTAAATATATATATGCACCAGGTCTCCTTTAGTCGCCTCCATTCACATAGCAAGGTCACTGCCAGCGCCTTACCCAAAATAAACCCAACATAAAGTGAAGATTCAGTGTTGGGAGTTCAGTGGTCAAATCACTTGCTAAAAGATGGCAACGACTGATTTGCAGTCTTATTCAAAATGCCTGCTTGATTTAAAACTGTCTAAAGGGAACACGTTATTCAGGATGGTACTTGGCGGAACCCAGGGAGGACCTTTATCAGACATCACATTAGATGGTGGAGGAAACAGGACATAATGAAACACAAAATGCTGATGAATATTTAATGGTTTCTGTCATATGGGACGAAATCAAATTACTGTTAACTAGTTCACTGCCGGAGGAATGTTAAATGTTAAAGGATTGCCAAGCAAGGTTCAACCAACAATTCAGACACTGAAGGGTTTAAATGAGTAGATTGAACAATGAGTAGGGTGAGGGATAACCCTTTCCAGACAGATTCCCTGGGGGAGTATGACAGCACATTATAGACACTCCGTACCGTCTTCTCCTTCTACGGACTTATAGAAAACTTTCCACACCAAAACAATAACAAACTAATCCCCCAATACAATGACAGCACGTCATGAATGAGACATGTCTAATCCATGTGTGAGAGGAGACCTGCAGCGATCTGAAAGCAGAACAGGATGCATCTCGCTTCATATTATAAGATACCTGCACACTGGGAAATAGCCTCACGATATGCAGCCATAATAAGCACCAGTTAAATTCACATCAAACACAGGGTGCTCCACCAGAGAACTGCAGCTCACCCGACTCAACAGAATAAAGCAATAAATCCAATTTCATTTATATTCGCATATTACCGGCAAAAGCGCCAATCTATACCGCGCTCCCATAGATACCTCCTCTGTGCCGGATCTATACCGCGCTCCCATAGATTCCCCCTCCGTGCCGGATCTATACCGCGCTCCCGAAGATTCCCCCTCAGTGCCGGATCTATACCGCGCTCCCAACAATTCCCCCTCCGTGCCGGATCTATACCGCGCTCCCATAGATTCCCCCTCCGTGCCGGATCTATACCGCGCTCCCATAGATTCCCCCTCCGTGCCGGATCTATACCGCGCTCCCAAAGATTCCCCCTCAGTGCCGGATCTATACCGCGCTCCCATAGATTCCCCTCCGTGCCGGATCTATACGGCGGATTCCCCCTCCGTGCCGGATCTATACCGCGCTCCCATAGATTCCCCCCTCCGTGCCGGATCTATACTGCGCTCCCATAGATTCCCCCTCCGTGCCGGATCTATACCGCGCTCCCATAGATTCCCCCTCCGTGCCGGATCTATACCGCGCTCCCATAGATTCCCCATCCGTGCCGGATCTATACCGCGCTCCCATAGATTCCCCCTCCGTGCCGGATCTATACCGCGCTCCCATAGATTCCCCCTTCGTGCCGGATCTATACCGCGCTCCCATAGATTCCCCCTCCGTGCCGGATCTATACCGCGCTCCCATAGATTCCCCCTCCGTGCCGGATCTATACCGCGCTCCCATAGACTCAATCTGGCTTAGAATGCCCCATACAGCTACACTGCTCCCTCATTGATCTCTGTGCAATGTGTGCCCACCATTTCCATGGATTCCTTTATTAGAGGAGCTGAGGGCACAACGCAGGGTTTGCTCAGAGCAGACTGGCATCTAGATACACGCACATCATTGTTTCTTTGCTCATATTGTTCTTGGATGAAGAAAGATTTCATGTTCCAGCTTGATTTTAATAATCCAACAGCTAAAGCCCTGACTCTGCCAGGCAGTGAGAGAGCTCTGCTGACACCCTGCCCTGCAAGCAAAGCTCGACCAGAGACAATAATCTGCGAGACGCAGGATGCTCGGGACAGACCCTGCCCTGCAAGCAAAGCTCGACCAGAGACAATAATCTGCGAGACGCAGGATGCTCGGCCCAGACCCTGCCCTGCAAGCAAAGCTCGAGCAGAGACACTATCCTGAGAGACGCAGGATGCTCTGCCCAGACCCTGCCCTGCAAGCAAAGCTTGACCAGAGACACTATCATGAGAGACGCAGGATGCTCTGCTGACACCCTGCCCTGCAAGCAAAGCTCGACCAGAGACACTATCCTGAGAGACACAGGATGCTCTGCTCAGACCCTGCCCTGCAAGCAAAGCTTGACCAGAGACACTATCATGAGAGACGCAGGATGCTCTGCTGACACCCTGCCCTGCAAGCAAAGCTCGACCAGAGACACTATCCTGAGAGACGCAGGATGCTCTGCCCAGACCCTGCACTGCAAGCATAGCTCGACCAGAGACAGTATCCTGTGAGACCCAGGATGCTCTGACCAGACCCTGCCCTGCAAGCAAAGCTCGACCAGAGACACTATCCTGAGAGACGCAGGATGCTCTGCTCAGACCCTGCCCTGCAAGCAAAGCTCGACCAGAGACCCTATCCTGAGAGACGCAGGATGCTCTGCCCAGACCCAGCAAGCAAAGCTCAACCAGAGACACTATCCTGAGAGACGCAGGATGCTCTGCTGACACCCTGCCCTGAAAGCAAAGCTCGACCATGAACACTATCCTGAGAGAAGCAGGATGCTCGGCCCAGACCCTGCCCTGCAAGCAAAGCTCGATCAGAGACACTATCTTGAGAGACGCAGGATGCTCGGCCCAGACCCTATCCTGCAACCAAAGCTGGACCAGAGACACTATCCTGAGAGACGCAGGATGCTCTGCCCAGACCCTGCCCTGCAAGCAAAGCTCGACCAGAGACACTATCCTGAGAGACGCATGATGCTCTGCCCAGACCCTGCCCTGCAAGCAAAGCTCGAGCAGAGACACTATCCTGAGAGACGCAGAATGCTCTGCCCAGACCCTGCCCTGCAAGCAAAGCTTGACCAGAGACACTATCATGAGAGACGCAGGATGCTCTGCCCAGACCCTGCCCTGCAAGCAAAGCTCGACCAGACACTATCCTGAGAGATGCAGGATGCTCTGCCGAGACCCTGCCCTGCAAGCAAAGCTTGCAGGGCAGGGTCTCCTGAGAGACGCATGATGCTCTGCCCAGACCCTGCCCTGCAAGCAATGCTCGAGCAGAGACACTATCCTGAGAGACGCAGAATGCTCTGCCCAGACCCTGCCCTGCAAGCAAAGCTCGACCAGAGACACTATCCTGAGAGACGCAGAATGCTCTGCCCAGACCCTGCGCTGCAAGCAAAGCTCGACAAAAGACACTATCCTGAGAGACGCATGATGCTCTGCCCAGACCCTGCTCTGCAAGCAAAGCTCGACCAGAGACACTATCCTGAGAGACGCAGGATGCTCTGCCCAGACCCTGCGCTGCAAGCAAAGCTCGACCAGAGACAGTATCCTGAGAGACGCATGATGCTCTGCCCAGACCCTGCTCTGCAAGCAAAGCTCGACCAGAGACACTATCCTGAGAGACAAAGGATGCTCTGCCCAGACCCTGCGCTGCAAGCAAAGCTCGACCAGAGACTATCCTGAGAGATGCAGGATGCTCGCAAAGGCAAGAGATGCTCTGCCTATGGCACTGCCATAAATCTGTCAAAATGCATTTATGACAAACGCTCTTTGTCATGAATGTTTGCCACAGACTCATAGATGAGTGTGGAAGCCGGCCTCCTACCCACCGTCCAGGTCTAGAAGTTAAACCGTGCCCAGCTGCCATTAGTAGTTTTCCCTGCGTGCCCCTGGTGCGGCACCTTCCCTTCCCAAACTTTGTCTGGGGTTTTGAACCACTTGCCTGAGACTAAGGAGAACAGACGCTACCTGAGGGCCAGACTGAGCACTCTGTATTGCGGCCACAGGAGCCCTGGAAAGTTGACCGGCAAAAGCACCAAATGCCCTTGAACTATTTTAGGCATAGGACCATGTGTGCGGCCGGTTAGAACTTTAACACAGTGGTGTTTCCCCTACACTGCATGGATCTGAGTGCTATTTGGACAACTTGGGCGCTCAGAGCAGGGCTGTTTGACAATGTATTATTTGTAGAGTTTTTTTTTTTATTATGTTTTGGGGTACTTTTATATATTTGTCTCTCTGTTCCTGGGAGATAATTAGCTTACTGGTCTTTAATGCAAGTATCTCCCAGGCCCAGAGATTCCTCGGAGGGGCTTGTGCTGAATACAACTGAGCTGAGGTCTGTGCATAAAAGACAGAGTTTGGCTTATTAAAATCAGTTGCACTCCCAGAACTATGTGTAGTCTAGTTACTCGAAGGGAAAGGCCTATAATCATTTCTCAGCACATTGTTCCAGCTCGTGGAGGATTCGGTGGGAAAGACCTTGTAAGGACTAGAGCTCCCAGGACTGTGTGCCCCTGGAAGGGAATAGAGCTAGTCACCTATCCTGCTCCAGGACGGTACGGCGCTACGGCGACAGGGGCAGAAGCGACCCGGTTCCACCTAGGAGGTGATCCTTGGCGCGGTACAGAGAGCTCTGTTTCTGTTTTTTACTAGCCTGGCACTGGGTAAACAGATACTACGGATATATCCAGCCGGGCACTGGGTACGGTTAGATACTATGGATATATCCAGCCTGGCACTGGGTAAGGTTAGATACCATGGATATATCCAGCCTGGCACTGGGTAAGGTTAGATACCATGGATATATCCAGCCTGGCACTGGGTAAGGTTAGATACCATGGATTTATCCAGCCTGGCACTGGGTAAGGTTAGATACTACGGATATATCCAGCCTGGCACTGGGTAAGGTTAGATACCACAGATATATCCAGCCTGGCACTGGGTAAGGTTAGATACCACAGATATATCCAGCCTGGCACTGGGTAAGGTTAGATACCACGGATATATCCAGCCTGGCACTGGGTAAGGTTAGATACCATGGATATATCCAGCCTGGCACTGGGTAAGGTTAGATACCATGGATATATCCAGCCTGGCACTGGGTAAGGTTAGATACCATGGATATATCCAGCCTGGCACTGGGTAAGGTTAGATACCACGGATATATCCAGCCTGGCACTGGGTAAGGTTAGATACCACGGATATATCCAGCCTGGCACTGGGTAAGGTTAGATACCATGGATATATCCAGCCTGGCACTGGGTAAGGTTAGATACCACGGATATATCCAGCCTGGCACTGGGTAAGGTTAGATACCATGGATATATCCAGCCTGGCACTGGGTAAGGTTAGATACCACGGATATATCCAGCCTGGCACTGGGTAAGGTTAGATACCACGGATATATCCAGCCTGGCACTGGGTAAGGTTAGATACCATGGATATATCCAGCCTGGCACTGGGTAAGGTTAGATACCATGGATATATCCAGCCTGGCACTGGGTAAGGTTAGATACCATGGATATATCCAGCCTGGCACTGGGTAAGGTTAGATACCACGGATATATCCAGCCTGGCACTGGGTAAGGTTAGATACCATGGATATATCCAGCCTGGCACTGGGTAAGGTTAGATACCACGGATATATCCTGCCTGGCACTGGGTAAGGTTAGATACCACGGATATATCCAGCCTGGCACTGGGTAAGGTTAGATACTATGGATATATCCAGCCTGGCACTGGGTAAGGTTAGATACCATGGATATATCCAGACTGGCACTGGGTAAGGTGAGATACCACGGATATATCCAGCCTGGCACTGGGTAAGGTTAGATACCATGGATATATCCAGCCTGGCACTGGGTAAGGTTAGATACCACGGATATATCCAGCCGGGCACTGGGTAAGGTTAGATACTATGGATATATCCAGCCTGGCACTGGGTAAGGTTAGATACCATGGATATATCCAGCCTGGCACTGGGTAAGGTTAGATACCACGGATATATCCAGCCTGGCACTGGGTAAGGTTAGATACCACGGATATATCCAGCCTGGCACTGGGTAAGGTTAGATACCATGGATATATCCAGCCTGGCACTGGGTAAGGTTAGATACCATGGATATATCCAGCCTGGCACTGGGTAAGGTTAGATACCACGGATATATCCAGCCTGGCACTGGGTAAGGTTAGATACCACAGATATATCCAGCCTGGCACTGCAAGGTTAGATACCACGGATATAGTCCCAGCCTGGCACTGCAAGGTTAGATACCATGGATATATCCAGCCTGGCACTGCAAGGTTAGATACCACAGATATAAACAGCCTGGCACTGCAAGGCCGTATACCATGGATATATCCAGCCTGGCACTGGGTAAGGTTAGATACCACGGATATATCCAGCCTGGCACTGGGTAAGGTTAGATACCATGGATATATCCAGCCTGGCACTGGGTAAGGTTAGATACCATGGATATATCCAGCCTGGCACTGGGTAAGGTTAGATACCATGGATATATCCAGCCTGGCACTGGGTAAGGTTAGATACCACGGATATATCCAGCCTGGCACTGGGTAAGGTTAGATACCACGGATATATCCAGCCTGGCACTGGGTAAGGTTAGATACCACGGATATATCCAGCCTGGCACTGGGTAAGGTTAGATACCATGGATATATCCAGCCTGGCACTGGGTAAGGTTAGATACCATGGATATATCCAGCCTGGCACTGGGTAAGGTTAGATACCATGGATATATCCAGCCTGGCACTGGGTAAGGTTAGATACCATGGATATATCCAGCCTGGCACTGGGTAAGGTTAGATACCACGGATATATCCAGCCTGGCACTGGGTAAGGTTAGATACCACGGATATATCCAGCCTGGCACTGGGTAAGGTTAGATACCACGGATATATCCAGCCTGGCACTGGGTAAGGTTAGATACCATGGATATATCCAGCCTGGCACTGGGTAAGGTTAGATACCACGGATATATCCAGCCTGGCACTGGGTAAGGTTAGATACCACGGATATATCCAGCCTGGCACTGGGTAAGGTTAGATACCATGGATATATCCAGCCTGGCACTGGGTAAGGTTAGATACCACGGATATATCCAGCCTGGCACTGGGTAAGGTTAGATACCATGGATATATCCAGCCTGGCACTGGGTAAGGTTAGATACCATGGATATATCCAGCCTGGCACTGGGTAAGGTTAGATACCATGGATATATCCAGCCTGGCACTGGGTAAGGTTAGATACCATGGATATATCCAGCCTGGCACTGGGTAAGGTTAGATACCATGGATATATCCAGCCTGGCACTGGGTAAGGTTAGATACCATGGATATATCCAGCCTGGCACTGGGTAAGGTTAGATACCATGGATATATCCAGCCTGGCACTGGGTAAGGTTAGATACCATGGATATATCCAGCCTGGCACTGGGTAAGGTTAGATACCACGGATATATCCAGCCTGGCACTGGGTAAGGTTAGATACCACGGATATATCCAGCCTGGCACTGGGTAAGGTTAGATACCATGGATATATCCAGCCTGGCACTGGGTAAGGTTAGATACCATGGATATATCCAGCCTGGCACTGGGTAAGGTTAGATACCATGGATATATCCAGCCTGGCACTGGGTAAGGTTAGATACCACGGATATATCCAGCCTGGCACTGGGTAAGGTTAGATACCATGGATATATCCAGCCTGGCACTGGGTAAGGTTAGATACCATGGATATATCCAGCCTGGCACTGGGTAAGGTTAGATACCATGGATATATCCAGCCTGGCACTGGGTAAGGTTAGATACCATGGATATATCCAGCCTGGCACTGGGTAAGGTTAGATACCACGGATATATCCAGCCTGGCACTGGGTAAGGTTAGATACCACGGATATATCCAGCCTGGCACTGGGTAAGGTTAGATACCACGGATATATCCAGCCTGGCACTGGGTAAGGTTAGATACCATGGATATATCCAGCCTGGCACTGGGTAAGGTTAGATACCACGGATATATCCAGCCTGGCACTGGGTAAGGTTAGATACCATGGATATATCCAGCCTGGCACTGGGTAAGGTTAGATACCATGGATATATCCAGCCTGGCACTGGGTAAGGTTAGATACCATGGATATATCCAGCCTGGCACTGGGTAAGGTTAGATACCATGGATATATCCAGCCTGGCACTGGGTAAGGTTAGATACCACGGATATATCCAGCCTGGCACTGGGTAAGGTTAGATACCACGGATATATCCAGCCTGGCACTGGGTAAGGTTAGATACCACGGATATATCCAGCCTGGCACTGGGTAAGGTTAGATACTACGGATATATCCAGCCTGGCACTGGGTAAGGTTAGATACCATGGATATATCCAGCCTCTGGCACTGGGTAAGGTTAGATACCATGGATATATCCAGCCTCTGGCACTGGGTAAGGTTAGATACCACGGATATATCCAGCCTGGCA